>CM046438.1:42271914-42394414 GCA_025506505.1 Flaveria sonorensis
TCAAGCTTACATCTCTATTGTTGCTGTCAGAGTATGCATGAAGATCAAAATTTCCTCCCTTTGGATACCAAAGACCCAATGAGGATAGCCCTTCAAGTAGCAAAAGAACTTTTAACAGCTTTTCATGAGATTTCTTTGGATTGGCTGATATCGAGCACAGTAACAGATAGCAAATGTAATATCTGGACAACTCGTGATGAGATACATTAGGATCCGATCATAGAGTGATAACGCGCGAGCATCAACTAGCTTTCCATTATCATCAGGGGTTAAGCAAGTTTGTGCAGAAAAGGAGTAAGCTTGGGAGAAGCATCATTCATGTTTACTTCGATAGGATTTCCTGAATGTATTTCTCTTGATGAATGAGAATTCCATCTAGATTTTATTCGACCTGTATCCTAAGAAGAAGCACATATCCCCCATCATGCTCATTTCAAAGCGCTCCTTCATTACTTCTTCAAACTCTCTACACAACTCTCATTTGTTGAGCCAAAAATGATGTCGTCGACATATACTTGAACAATAAGCACATCTCCTTTAACACTCCTTCTTAAACAAAGTCATGTCTATAGTCCACGAGTGAAGCCTTTTTCGAGGATATACCGTGTTAGGGTTTCGTACCAGATTCTAGGAGTTTGATGTAATCCATACAAGGTTTATCCGTATGTAGACTTTTTCAGGAAAATCTGGATCTTTAAAACCTGATGGTTGATGACATGTATCTCTTTCATCAATAGCTCATACAAGAATGCACACTTGACGTCCATCCGGAAGACTTTGAAGTTTTTGTGAGCAGCATGAGCTAGGAAAACCGAATGGCTTCAATCCGAGCTACGGGGGCAAAACACCTCACTATAATCAATCCCCTCCTCCTGAGCAAATCCTTGAACAACCACCCTTGATTTATTTCTAATCACAACTCCATGATCATCTGGTTTGTTCTTTAATACCCACTTTGTACCAATTGGATACTTATTTGGGAGGAAGATCAACTAATTGCCAAACTTTTAGTTTTCTGAATGTTGAAGCTCTAGTTGCATTGCTCCACCATCTTGGGTCTTGAAGAGCCATGGCCACATTTTTTGGGACAATCTGAGATAGAAAGCAAGAAAAGAGACATTCATTGATTAGCCCTGATGGCTTGAGTCTAACACCGTAGATATTGAACCAATGATATAATCATGTGGGTGATCTTTTAAAGTTTAAAGTTAGTGTTGAGGGTTGAGGAATTGGATGGAGTGGGTTGTGGGAAGATGGTTATGAAGTAGATGATGGTAAAGTGGACAGTTGATTGGAAATAGGACTTTAGGAATTTGTGATGGTGTGGAACGAATTTGGTTTTCAGGTTCAGGTTGAGGTGGGAGTTCTGGTTGAAGATAAGGTTGCAGGTCAGGTTGAGGTTGAGGTAGTGGTTCTGGTTGTGGTTGTGGTTGAGGTTATGGTTGAGCAGGAATGAAAGGTTGACCCTTGATGGAGGAATGTCATCATCAGGGAAGGATGGCAGATTGAATGAATTAAAAACAGTGTTTGAATCATAGAACTAATCTGGATCAAAACCAACGTTGGAAACATTGGACTCTTTCCAATCAACATAGAAAGATTCTTGCACTATTCGTGTTCGTTTGTTGTATACTATGTAAGCCTTTTGAGTTGAAGAGTATCCGATATGGTAACATTCATCTGACACTGCTCCAAACTTGGAATTTTGAGCTTGAGTATTTAACAACGTGTAAGAGCAACCAAAAGGACGGAAAAAGTCAATCAATGTTTTTCGCTTGTGAAACAGTTCATATGGAGTCTTCATCTTGTCTTTCACAATCAGAACTCTGTTTAGAATGTAGGAAGCACAGTTGACTGCTTTTGCCCAGAAAATAATATGAAGTTTAGATTGAATGAGCATAGTCCATGCAGCTTCAATAAGAGTGCGGTTCTTTCTTTCTGCAACACCATTCTGCTGAGGTGTTTGTGCAGCATTGAATTGTCTGAGAATCCCTTTGCCTGCACAGAATGAATCAAAGATCTGATTTCTAAATTTTGTTCCATTGTAAATTCTGATCTCCAAAACTTTCTTGTTGTTGATATTCTCAATGGTTAAAATCAGCTTTTATAATGCCTCTGCTGTCTCCCCTTTATGTGATAGTAACCATCTGTAACAACAAGAAAATAAGATTTCTTAGCAATGCTCTTCACACTTATTGGACCGAACAAATCATAATGTAATAACTTAAGACGATTAGAAATAGAATTGTCTTGTTTAAGCTTGTGTGATTTCTTGTGCTGTTTACCTTTAGCACAAGACATACACTTTTCGATTATAGAAAAATCCTTTTGTGGTAAACCTCTGACAAGATTAATTTTAACCAACTTTTTAAAATTTTAAAATACACATGTGCTAAACGTCTATGCCAGAGAAAAGACTCAGAGGGAGAAGCTTTTGACAAGAGACAGGTCATGGAGGAGGTTGATTCTTTGGAGTTCATATCAAGCAGATACGTGTCATTTTTCCTTGGAGCTCGCATGATAACCAAATCATCTGAAACTGAAAATTATGGCTTTAGAAACAAACATTCGTTAGATTTAAAAAGCACGGGAATATTCTTGTCACAAATGTTTGACACGCTAAGAAGATTTAATGCTAATTCAGGTATGAAGCTTACCATTTCCAAGGTTAAAGAACCATTGGATACCACAGCTTGACCTATCATTTTACCTCCCTTCTTATCACCCGCAAAACCAACATATCCTCCATTGATTATCCGATAATCGGTAAGAAGGTCCTTCAAGCCGGTCATGTGCCTTGAACATCCACTATCTACGTGCCAAGTGCTGTTGATAGTCCTTCTTGAATGTTCCTGGCAAATGAATTAAAGAAAATCATTTAGACAGGGGGACCCAAACCTTAACCGGCTTGGTTCTGGGAGAAGATGAATTTATATAGAAGAAACTATCAACAAAAAGTTTTATTCTATTTTCTAAGGAGCGATTATCTACATTTCTATTACAACCTCTGGACAATGCTTGACAATTTGATCATCTTTTCCACAGTTAAACCAACGAGATTCTAGGCCTTTTCTTTAATATTTTAAAATTGAAATATTATCCATAATAATCTCTTCCTCACACTCAGACATAAGAGAATCACAATCATTGTAAGTGACGTGCACTTCCTGTGATTTGTTTCTGAGTCAAATGATCTGTCATGATTTGTGGATTCTCTAATCCCTGAAATTTTACAATCATGTGAGGATGTTGTTTCACTTGGAGTAGTGATCGAATAGGAGTGAAAGTGGGAATGGGAAGAGAAATGAATTTTTCAAAACAGTTTGATTTTGAAGAATGTTTATCGTCTTTAGCGAGAACACCAACTTTTTCATTGTAACACCTGAAACTTTGTCAAAATAAATGAAAATAAAAGTATCTTGCAAGAAGGGAAATGGAACAAAAGTGGAAGGGGCTAAGTGGGAAAAGTACAAACTCAAATATTTTATTAATACTTTGAGTATGGCCGCTTATAACGATTCCCACAACCTGCTGTTCGACTGAAAAAGGAAGAAGAAGAAGAAAACTCCAGTTCTCTCTCTTGGTTGCAAGAAGAAGGGCTGATTTTCGTATCAGTGAGTGTCTTATGTGATTAATTGGTTTGGTTTTGTTGGGTTTTCGACCATAAAACCGATTTTTATGTGTTCTATGTGTTTGGTTGTTTGTTTTGGTTGTGTTTAGGTGTTCAAACTCTTGTGCATGCAAGTTGGGAGGATTTTTACTTGTTGGCTACAATAGGTGAGTTCCAGACCCTGGACTATATGTGTTTTAAACTTTTTGGGGCTGAAAATGCATGATTTAAAATGTTTTACAACGGTTTAATATGTACCTGTATGTATATGTGTGTTTATGTTTGTATTTATGGTTGTATATGTGTTCTTGATGCTTAGAATGATGGATACAAGCTTAGAATAGGTTAGAATACATATTGGGTTTGGAAATAAGTCTAAAATATGCACAACTGCTGGTCATGCGCCCAAATAGGGCTCATGCGCCTGAAAGATTTGACTTAGAAAAACATGAGTGGTTCATGTGCCCAAATAGGGTTAATGCGCCTGAACAGTACCTCATGCGCCTGAAGATTTTATCAAAATAGACTAACTGTAAGGTCATGAACCCCAATAGTATCCATGCGCCTAAGTTCCTCATGCGCCTACTGGCCAGTGACTAAGTGTAAGTACATGCGCCCATATAGTAGTCATGCGCCCAGAAGTTTTCCCCAGGCGCCTAAGTGTTGGTTAATGCGCCTGCATAGTGTTCATGCGCCCAAGCAGTACTCATGCGCCTGCATAGGACTCATACGCCTAAAGACTTAAAAAAATTTCTGGAATTTTGGGAAATCAAAATTTTAGGGTTTGACCCTGGTTTGACTTGATGGTTGTAATTGTTTATGTTTTGCATGTTTTTGGGTTGTTCTTATGTTCCCTATTATTATCTATCATGTGACTATACGTGGTGTGATTGTATTCGTATACGCAAAGTATTATCCTTAAAGAAAGTGAAAGATTAATGACTAATGTACAGTGGAACATAATAAATGAATGAAAATTCTTGAAAGCAAATGATAAAGGAGGTTCACAACTCATTGAGAATTGCTAGCTCAACTGTGTGTAATATAGCGTGCGATCTTGGCTAACCTATGAGGGTTCACACACAAGGGGATCAGTCTTAGTGATTGATCCATACATACAAAACGGGATCCTTGTCACTTAACCCCGAGAATGAGGTGGCTGTGTGCCCAACGATGGGGGTAAAGTTATGACAGGACCTGGAAATAGTGAAAGATAATGAAAAAGTACGAAACGAACAAATGCATGAGATAATGAAAGATAATCAAGATTATACCTTGATGTATGTATGATGAATGTTCACGCGCGAAAGTAAAGGAAATATTTTATTGAAAAGGATATTTTCATATATAAATCTTACAAGGTATTTTGACGCTTTAAAACTAGAACTCACTCAGCAACGCTAACTTTTATGCATTTTCAGTTGGCAGGTAAATGTTGCTGAGGATGGCACGCGGGGGAAGATACTCGTCAGGGCTAGACTGGCATCCGTTCATGCTTAATGATTTTGTTCTATTGTAATGGAACTAATAGTCTATTTTGTAACCCTGACTTACAACGATGTATTATTTTGCAACATTAATTATATGCATGAATGGTTTTTGTTAACTCAACTCCGCTGCGATGTTTTATGAAATGTTTATTATTTTATATAATAATGCTATGATTGTCCAACTGTGAGGTCTCCTGGAATGGGGCCTTATAAGTTGGTATCAGAGCCAAAGTTTAAGAGAAATGGGTAAAATATTTTCAAAACCTAAACTTAAACTGAGAATGGGACCGAATGTAGGGATGCCAGCCCGAGTAGCTACGTGCCATCAGATAATTCTTTTCTTAATGTTAACCTGTATTATGTGCGTGTGCTACTTGATTTATGTGCTTTTAGTAGATTTGAATACTAATATAGTCAGGATAAGAATTGCTTGGGGGATGAAGACTAAAGTAAGTGGCTAATCACAACTGGCCACTGTAATTAGGGACTTACTATACTTAACATAAACTAAGCTATTACCTTGAATGACCGTGTTGGTGTTTGAATCTTATAGCGATTAGAGGATGGCTGGTGGAAGATCGTCTAAGGCTTCTCGAGGTGGAACCCGGGGTGGTCGTAATGGTTGACCACGGGCCGCAAGGAAACAGGCTAAGACTGCTGACACTGCTCCTGCAAAGCCTAGGCTTTATTATCCGAAGGGCGGTGATGAGAGTGTTAACTTAAGAGCCTCAGTAAAGGAGGCTGTTGTAGAGGAGGTGCATCAAGTCATGCAGACAATCTTACCGTCTGTAGTGACTGAAGTCATCCGTGCTGTGAGGGAGGATGAGAAAAAGGAGAAGGAGGAGAGAAGGACTACGGCTGGGAGAAGGGGGAATGAGAGGAGTCATGATGAGGAGGAGGAACTGAACGCCGGGACGGCAGCCTCCAGTGATGAAGAGGAGGTGGAAGTGCGGGAAACCGCGAAGGGGTATAGTTATAGGGCATTCCAACGATGCAAACCCCCAACTTTCGATGGCAACTGTAATGCTGCCGCTGCTCACCGCTGGGTAAGAGAGATGGAGGCGGTGTTGGAGATTAGTGAGTGTAGGGAGGACCAGAAGGTGAAGTTCGCCACTTACTCGTTTGTAGACTTGGCTTTGTGTTGGTGGGACAATGTTGTCCAAGCCGAAGGCAGCAGAGCCATCGGAAAGATGAGATGGGGAGAGTTGAAGAAAATGGTGATCGAAGAGTTCTGTCCTCACAGAGAGCTTGATAAGATTGAGAGGGAGTTCCTACAGCTTGAGGCGGGAACCATGACCCACCAGCAATACACCACCAAGTTCAACGAAATGGCGAGGCTGGTACCGGATCAGGTGACGTCGGTGTCAAGGAAAATCAAGAGGTACATTCAGGGGTTGCCGGTTGATATCCGCAGGCATTTGATTACTGCCTGGCCAGGTACCTTTCGGTCGGTAGTAGACCTGGTGGGTAGATTGTATGATAAGAGAGAGGAGACTGTGTTGGAGGTGAAGAAGACGGGTGGTGGTGACAAGCACTGGAGTGGGAAAAGGTTTAGACGTGGTGGTTTCACTCGAAACAACAAGAGGATGAGAATGGATGACCGAAGAGTGGGGTCATCAAGCTTGGGGATGAAGAGGTATGGAAAATGTGAGAAGCCGCACATTGGTGAGTGCAAGTGGGGATCGAATCTATGCTTCACGTGTGGGAAGCCCGACCACATGGCAAAAGTATGTAGGGTTATAAAATGTTACAACTATGGTGAAGAGGGTCACGTGAGCAGGGATTGCAAGAGGCTGAGGCCCGAGAGTTCTAGGGCGAAGAAGAGGACGAAGAGTAAAGGGTAGAGGGCAAGCGCTAGAGCATTCACGATGACCCGGGAGGAGGCCAGAGTGGACCCCGACGTCGTGTCAGGTATGTTTCTAGTAAACCAAACTTATGCCTCTGTATTATTTGATTCTGGTGCTAGTAGGAGTTTTATTTATGTTGCTTTCTCTGCTAAGTTGCCTATTAGTAGTAGAAGTATTTATGAGCCATTTGATGTAGAAACTGCTATTGGTAAGTCTACCAGAATTTTTGATATGTTAGAAGACTGTGACATAGAACTAGAAGGCCATAGGTTCTCTGCTAAACTATTTGTGATGCCCCTAGGCGGATTTGATGTAGTACTAGGGATGGATTGGTTAGCAGCCTATGAGGCAAATATTATGTGTCGCAAAAAGATGATTCGATTAATTGCGCCCGATGGAAGTACGGTGACGGTCTACGGTGATCACGTGACGATGGTTCCTAAGGTCATCTCGATGGCGGTGGCAGAGAAGTGCATGAAGCGTGGATGCAACGCTTACCTGGCTTATGTGAAAGATGTGGACGCGTCGGTATTACAATTGACTGACGTTCCAGTTGTGTGTGACTTTCCGGACGTGTTTCCAGAAGACTTACCAGGCATACCACCGGATCACGAGATTGATTTTCAGATTGATCTAATACCCGGTGTTCAACCCGTCGCCAAAGCACCGTACCGATTGGCTCCGACGGAGATGAAGGAACTGATGGTGCAACTACAGGAGTTGATGGACAAAGGATTCATCCGGCGAGTATCTCTCCTTGGGGTGCTCCGGTCTTGTTTGTCAAGAAGATGGATGGTAGTATGGGAATGTGTATCGACTACCGAGAGTTAAACAAGTTGACGGTGAAGAACCGATATCCGTTACCTAGAATCGACGACTTGTTTGACCAACTCCAAGGTGCCAGTTGGTTCTCACGAATAGATCTTCGATCTGGTTACCATCAGTTGAAGGTTAAGGAGCAGGATATTCCTAAGACAGCTTTTCGCACGCGTTATGGACACTACGAGTTTCTCGTTATGTCTTTCGGTCTAACTAACGCGCCCGCTGCCTTTATGGATTTCATGAACCGAGTGTGTCAGCCAATGTTAGATAAAACAGTGATTGTGTTTATTGATGATATCCTGATTTACTTGAAAAACAAAGAAAAACATGCCGGCCACATACGCAAAGTATTGGAGACACTTAGAAGAGAGAAGTTGTATGCTAAGTTCTCTAAGTGCGTTTTTTGGTTGCGCGAAGTTCAATTTTTGGGTCACGTGGTGAATTCTGAAGGAATCATGGTGGACCCGGCTAAATTTGAGGCGGTGATGTAATGGAAGTCTCCAAAGATGCCATTCTAGATTTGTAGTTTCTTGGGTTTGGCGGGCTACTACAGAAGATTTATTCAAGACTTTTCCAAGATAGCCTCACCTTTGACTAAATTGACTCGCAAGGAGGTGAAGTTTGTGTGGGGTCGAGAATAGGAGGATGCTTTCAAGGAATTAAAGGCGAGACTGACCCAAGCTCCTATTTTGACATTACCCGAAGGGAGTGTAGACTTAGTGGTTTATTCGGATGCTTCTTACTCGGGACTGGGTTGCGTGTTAATGCAACGTGGAAAGGTAATAGCCTACGCGTCCCGACAACTGGAAATCCATGAGGTTAATTATCCCACCCATGATTTGGAGCTAGCAGTTGTGGTCTTCTCACTAAAGATTTGGAGGCACTACCTGTACGGGGCAAAGCGCACAATCTTCACGGCCCACAAAAGCTTAAAGTATTTCTTTGAGCAGAAGGACCTCAACATGAGGCAGTGGAGGTGGCTGGAGTTGATCAAAGATTATGATTGTGAGATCCACTACCACCAAGGCAAGGCCTATGTAGTGGCGGATGCCCTTAGTCAGAAAGAGAGACCTGAGCCGATCCGGGTGAAAGCTTATCAATTAGTGATGACCTCTGACGTGATGACACGGGTCAAAGAATTTCAAGATGAGGCCTTGAAAGAAGATCGCCTTAACTCTAAAAGGATGAGAGGTCTAGTCACGGAGTTGGGAGAAAATACCCATGGAGTTAAAACCCACTTCGGGCGGATGTGGATCCCTCGTTACGGAGACCTACGGGGACTGATGATGGATGAAGCTCATAAGACTCGATACTCCATTCATCCTGGTGCTACCAAGATGTATCAAGACATGAAGAAAGATTATTTATGGCCAGGAATGAAGCGCAATGTAGTGGAGTATGTGAGTAAATGCCTAACTTGCTTACAAGTGAAGGCCGAGCATCAGAAGCCATACGGAAGATCCAACCGTTGGATAAACCCGAGTGGAAGTGGGAGCACATCACCATGGACTTCATCACAAAGTTACCTCGTACGGCAAGGGGGTACGATACCATATGGGTGATTGTTGATCATCTGACAAAGAGTGCTCACTTCCTACCGATCCACGAGACGTAATCATCCGAGAGACTGGTGGATCTGTTTATCAAAGAGATTGTAACTCGTCATGGTGTGCCGGTGTCTATCATGTCGGACCATGACAAGCGATTCACATTGAAATTTTGGAAGAGATTCCATGATGCGATGGGGACGAGGCTACACATTAGCACAGCTTACCATCCCCAGACAGATGGTCAGTCTGAGAGGATGATTTAGACACTTGAGGATATGCTCCGAGCGTCTTTAGAAGGAGTTGGGATGATCACCTACCGTTGGCGGAATTCTCATACAACAACAGTTATCATGCCAGCATTGGTATGCCATCATATGAGATGCTATACGGTAGAAGGTGTAGAACACTCATGTGTTGGGGAGACATCGGGCAGAAGGAGTTGGGAAGTCTTGAGGTGATCGAGGCTACGACAGAGAAGTTAGAAAAGATCAAAGCCTTTATGAAGGTGGCCAAGGATAGACAGAAGTCGTATGCCGACAAAAGGCATAAACAGATTGAACTCAACGTGGGTGATAGAGTCATGTTGAAGGTCACACCTTGGAAGGGGATCATCCAGTTCAGAAAAAGGGGCAAGCTGAGCCCAAGATACATAGGGCCTTTCCGAATCATCGCACGAGTAGGAGAGGTTGCCTATCGATTAGAACTGCCTAATGAGTTAAGTGGCATCCACCTAACATTCCATGTATCTCATCTGAGAAAGTGCTTAGCCGATGAGAATATGAATGTACCACTGGAAGGCATCGAGGTGGATGAACGGCTTAGTTATGTAGAGCAACCAGTGGCAATCATTGATAGAAAATAGAAAAGGCTGCGAAATAAAGTGGTTCCACTTGTGCGTGTGCAGTGGAAACATAAAAAGGGTTCCGAATCTACACGGGAGACTGAAGAAGAAATGAGACAGCATTACCCACAGCTGTTCGAAGAGCGACAGGTTTTAGGGACGAAAACTCTTTAAGGGGGGTAGACTTGTAACTCCCGAAACTTTGTCAAAATAAATGAAAATAAAAGCATCTTGCAAGAAGGGAAATGGAAAAAAAGTGGAAGGGGGCTAAGTGTAAAAAGTACAAACTCAAATATTTTATTAATACTTTGAGTATGGCCACCTATAACCATTCCCACAACCTGCTGTTCGACTAAAAAGGGAAGAAGAAGAAGAAAACTCTAGTTCTCTCTCTTGGTTGCAAGAAGAAGGGCTGATTTTCACATCGGTGAGTGTCTTATGTGATTAATTGGTCGTTTTGTTGGGTTTTCGACCATAAAACCGATTTTTATGTGTTCTATGTGTTTGGTTGTTTGTTTTGGTTGTGTTTAGGTGTTTGAACTCTTGTGCATGCAAGTTGGGAGGAGTTTTACTTGTTGGCTGCAATAGGTTAGTTCTAGACCCTGGACATTATGTGTTTTAAACTTTTTGGGGCTGAAAATGCATGATTTAAAATGTTTTACAACGGTTTAATATGTACCTGTATGTATATGTGTGTTTATGTTTGTATTTACGGTTGTATATGTGTTCTTGTTGCTTAGAATGATGGATACAAGCTTAGAACAGGTTAGAATGCAGATTGGGTTTGGAAATAAGTCTAAAATATGCACAACTGCAGTCATGCGCCCGAATAGGGCTCATGTGCCTGAAAGATTTTACTTAGAAAAACATGAGTGGTTCATGCGCCCGAATAGGGCTAATGCGCTTGAACAGTACCTCATTCGCCCGAAGATTTTATCAAAATAGACTAACTGTTAGGTCATGCGCCCCAATAGTATCCATGCGCCTAAGTTCCTGATGAGCCTACTGCCCAGTGACTAAGTGTAAGTACATGCGCCCATATAGTAGTCATGCGCCCAGAAGTTTTCCCCAGGCGCCTAAGTGTTGGTTCATGCGCCTGCATAGTGTTCATGCGCCCAAGCAGTACTCATGCGCCTAAAGACTTAGAAAATTTTTTGGAATTTTAGGAAATCAGAATTTTAGGGTTTGACCCTGGTTTGACTTGATGGTTGTAATTGTTTATGTTTTTATGTTTTTGGGTTGTTCTTATGTTCCCTATTATGTATCTATCATGTGACTATACTTGGTGTGATTGTATTCGTATACGCAAACTATTATCCTTAAAGAAAGTGAAAGATTAATGACTAATGTACAGTGGAACATAATAAATGAATGAAAAGTCTTGCAAGCAAATGATAAAAGAGGTTCACAACTCATTGAGAATTGCTAGCTCAACTGTGTGTATATAGCGTGCTATCTTGGCTAACCTATGAGGGTTCACACATAGGGGGATCAGTCTTAGTGATTGATCCATACATACGAAACGGGGTCCTTGTCACTTAACCCCGAGAATGAGGTGGCTGTGTGCCCAACGATGGGGGTAAAGTTATGACAGGACCTGGAAATAGTGAAAGATAATGAAAAAGTACGAAAAGAACGAATGCATGAGATAATGAAAGATAATCAAGATTATACCTTGATGTATGTATGATGAATGTTCACGCGTGAAGGTAAAGGAAATATTTTATTGAAAATGATATTTTCATATATAAATCTTACAAGGTATTTTGACGCTTTAAAACTAGAACTCACTTAGCAACGCTGACTTTTATGCATTTTCAGTTGGCAGGTAAATGTTGCTGAGGATGGCACGCGGGGGAAGCTACTCGTCAGGGCTAGACTGGCATCTGTTCATGCTTAATGATTTTGTTGTATTGTAATGCAACTAATAGACTATTTTGTAACCCTAACTTACAACGATGTATTATTTGGCAACATTAATTATATGCATGAATGGTTTTTGTTAACTCAATTCCGCTGCGATGTTTTATGAAATGTTTATTGTTTTATATAATAATGCTATTATTGTCCAACTGTGAGGTCTCCGGGAACGGGGCCTTACATTCATTAACGCTTAAAACAATTTCATTTGATTCAAGCATTATGGAATGAGAACAACTAGAATGCAAACTATCCAAACTACAATCAATATTACTAGAACTATTGTCTACAAAAGACTCTTTGGAATCTGAAGAACTAGAACTACTACAGCCAAGACCTCTACTTCCTCCATAATCATAATCTTCCCGAACCTCTTTATGATTTACACCTTCTAAACCTGCAAACAAACTATTAGTGTCCTTTTTAATTAAATCATTTATAGGATGAGGTGTAGGCATTGGAGAATAGCAAAAGGTGCTAGGCGGTGGGTAAACATGAATGGTTTCACCACAACCCAACCCTGTCTTAATTCTAGCTCCTCTTTGTTGGCTATAGAGTTCCTCTAGCTTCATTCCAGAAATAGTCCATTTATCAAGTTTTGTTTTAAGTTTAGTGCTCTCGAATTCAGCTAAAGTTACCCTTTCTGTCAAAGCATTTACTTCCACGTTTCTTTCAAAAAGAGTTCTTTTTAAATGATCATTTTCTTTTAAAGCATCATTTAATTTTACATAAAATTTTGCTTCATTCTTTTTAAGTTCCTCATTTACCCTTTTTAGTTCCCCTCCATTTTCTTTTAATATGTTATTTACTTTATAAATTCCAAACAGACGAAGTTTGCAAGAAGATGAACACATGTCTTGAACTACCTCATATGGAATCTCTATTATCTTCTTCTCTGGAGCTAGGGCTTTCTCACAATTGCACACCCTTGATTCCACCTTCAACTCTTCTTCTCTTATAGCTTTTCCATCTTCACTCTTCTTTTTTCTTCATATTCCCTCTTTCTTTCTGCTTCATTCTTTACTACCTCTGCAATCTCAGCTACCAGGGCATGATTGATTTCCTCTTCAGTTTCAGCTAACTCAGCACTCCAATCGAAGTTAGTTAGCAGAGCTGTTTCCTTCTTGTTGTTGTTTTCTTCCTTATCCTTAATTGAGATAACCCAATTAACTCCTATTCCAGGTTCACTCATGATGGGATATGGACATTCTCTCTTGAAATGCCCGAGCTGTTTGCAGTTGAAGTACCTCAGCTGTGATTTATCAAATCCAACCTTTATATTTTGGTTTCTAAAATTCTTCCTTCCAGTTTTATCCATGAATCTTCTTGCCCTTAAAGTGATCATGGCCATTTGCCATTGAAGATCAGCTTCCTCCAGATCATCAGGATCCACTTGATACATATCTTCTACAGACATTCCTCTTCCCTTTAGTTCACCAGCCACCAAAGCTTCATAATTATGTACGAAGAGACCAAATAGAGCCATGCTTTCTGAAGGAGCCTGTGAAAGACTTGATGATTTTGATGTAGATCCGCTGCCTATAGTCTTGTCAGAAGTGCCTGTCATGCCACTATAAGCTAACACATGCTTTGATGAATCTGAAGTAGATGAAATAAGAGCAGCATTCTATAAATAAGCTTGGGATGGAAGCATTGCCTGATTGTATTCTTGTTGTTTGAAGTCTAACTCAAAGGACTTCAACTTATTGATAATGTCCATCAGTTTGTAATCTAGAAATCCCCTTTCTTGCCTTAACATCCCCACTTGCAGACTCCACTGTGGTGGAAGAGAATCTAGCTGCTTCATAACTTGCTCATTGTTTGACAGCTTCTCATCATACTACTTTAGTGTGCTTGTAACAGACAAAAAATGGTTTGTGAGATCAGTGAAACTCTCATTTTTGTGTCCAACAAAGGAGTTGAATTCCTTTTCAGCTTGGGTAGCTTTATCCTTGACCATTCCTCATTGCCATTATAGGACTCACACAATGCATCATACAAAGCCTTTGCACTTTTATATTCACCAAATCTATTGTAGATTTCTGCTGATAGACACAAGGTTAGAGCACCAAATGCCTTTTGATCCTGATCAATCAGCTTGATGTCTCTCTCAGAGTATTTTGTCGGATCTTCAATCTGAATGGTCATATTGTCTTCCACTAAAACAGGCACATGAGGTCCTTGCACAATTGACTCTCATTTAGTGTGATCGGTGTGCAGGAAGAAAGCTTTTAAACACCTTTTCCAATCATCAAAGTTGTCATCGTTGATTAGCTTAGGAGGTCTGTTTGGTGCCACACTCTCAAGATCAGCAAGAGTAAGACTTGTTGCCATTGAAATTTTGGTTAAGTCAATGAGCCAATAGATTCGCACACAGGAGTGTAGTTTCGCACAGAAAACAATAGTTTTGCAGGAGCTAATTTCGCATGCAGAACTTAGTTTCGCAACTAGTTTCGGCTGTAGTTTCGGCCGAAACTATTGAACTTTCGTTTAAAGAAGAATCAAGATAGTTTCGTAAGGAAACTGGTTAGAATGAAGAACTTTTGTTCTAGATTCGCAAGGGAATCAAAACCAACAAAGATCTATGGTTTCGCACTATAGTTTCGCACTAGGAACACTAGTTTCGCACGATGAATCTGAAAACTCCCTTTTGCGAAAATGAACTAAAAATCACCAAATGTCACTCAAATCACAATGAACTAAAAATCACCAAATGTCACTCAAATCACAATCAATTTGAGATCTGATGATTTCAGAAGGTTCCCAAGCTTGCGCCACACTTTCCTCAATCAATTTCCATGAAAACACACGTAAAACAGCTCCGAAATGATTGAAAAGATGAATATGTCAAAACTACTCAAAAACACAAACAATCAAGAGCACAAAGGCTTTGATGCCATATTTGTGGTCCAAATGATCGATAGAACATGCTTTTAATGAAGATTTAACACTGGAATCCACAAGATATCACTAAGTCTAATAGCTTGTGGACCAAGTAGTGATAGAATACAAACACAAATCAATCATAAGACCCATTTGTAAGATGATTTATGAAGATTAAGAAGAACAATGCTCAAATGTAAGAAATATAAGCTCCTAACAATAAACTAATGAAGAATGAACTCAAATCTGTAATATCAATAAAGTTCCAAGAGTTACATAATGAAGAACAAAGATACAAATATATACAGGACCTAGTTTCGCATACTGCGAAACTATATGCACCATGGCATGCGAGACTACCGGGCGAAACTGCAGTTTCGCATGCCACAGAATACAAAAGAAGACAAAAGTAAACTAAATCCTATTACATTAATATCTAAGCTATCATAAACTATAACAAAAAACAAACGATAAGGTGAATACCACCCTATTCTTGATCATCACAAACTCTCCATCCTGTAACCGTACGAGTTGGAATAAGCTCATTCTTCTTGTTAGTTACAACAGTCATTCCTCCTTTCTTTGGAACAACCTGGACAGGACTGACCCAAGGCGAATCAGAAATAGGGTAAATCAAACCGGCATCTAGCAGTTTGAGTACTTCTTTCTTCACAACCTCTTGCATGCTCAGATTTAAACGCCTTTGTGGTTGAATGACGGATTTGAAGTTCTCCTCCATTAGTATTTTCTGAGTGCAAAAGAATGGATTGATTCCCTTGATATCCATGATTTTACATGCAATTGCTCATTTATGTGCCTTAAGCATATTGAGCAGCTTGTTCTTCTCATCATTCGATAAGATGGATGAGATTATGACAGGAAATTGAGATGTGTTTTCAAGAAAGTTGTATTCGAGATGAGACGGAAGTTCTTTGAGTTCTAAAACCGGAGTATCTTCGATAGAGGGTTTAGATTTAGGTTCAAGTTCTTGTTTGATGATCTCAAATGCTTCTTGATGAGATGATGTTTCATCAACTTCTGATTCTAAAATGATTTGATTTTCACAGATGGGTTCAGTTGTTCGAACTTCTATTAATTGAGTGTTGCAAGCTTCATTTTCAAGGGATTCAACTAAATGACAGCTTATGATCGAATCGCAAATATCAATGTAATAGAGTGAGTCATTATGATGTTGAGGATGTTTCATGGATCGTCCTATGTCAAATGTCACTTCCTCCTCATCCACTCGAAGCGTAAGTCTGCCAATGCAAACATCAATGAGAGCTCGAGCGGTTGCTAAGAAAGGTCGATCTAGGATGAGAGGAACATTCTTGTCCTCATCCCTGTCAAGGATCACAAAATCAACGGGAAATATAAATTTATCAATTTTAACTAAAAGGTTTTCAACAATGACCCTCCGATATTTGACGAAACGATCAGCTAACTGGATGCTCATATGGGTACGTCTTGGTTCACCTAAGTTTAACTTTTCGAAACTGCATAAGGCATAAGGTTAATGCTAGCACCTAAGTCAGCTAATGCGTTACTAACAGAAATATTTCCTATTAGGCAAGGTATGGTAAAGCTCCCTAGATCAATCATCTTTTGAGATAGTTTGTTTTAAAGAACTGCAGAGCATTCCTCATTTAAAACTACATGTGATAACTCTTCTGGTTTCTTTTTGTTTGACAACACACCCTTCAAGAACTTGGCTTAATTTAGTATTTGGGCTAAGGCTTCCACCAATGGTAGATTGATGTGGAGTTGCTTGAACAACCCTAAGAATTTTTCATATTGTGCCTCCATTTGTTGTTGTCTCAATCAACCTGGATATGGAGGTGGTGGAACATACGATGGTGGTGATACGTATTTCTTGGCTGGTTCTTTAGCAGCAACAGGTTGCTTTTGCCTATCACTTGCATTACTTGGAGTTTTGGTTTTTATTTCTTCAACGATGGGTTATAATGCGGGTGCATCACCTTGAGTGGTTTTGCCACTCCTTTGTGGTGACGGCTTTCATTTATGCATTAGGGTTTGTCACAGTGTTGCTAGGCAAAGCTCCTTAGGGTCTCTCAGATAGTTGTTGTGCTATCTGACCTAGTTGGTGTTCAATGGTTTGTAATGATGCTTTGTTGCTTTTGATGTCAGCTTTGTTTTTGCAGAACCTTTTCTCATTTCTTTGATCAGATTTTCAGATGTACTCATCTATGGCTTGTGTGGTTATCTACAATTGCTACAATAGGTCTTCTATTGATGATGCTCCATGATCTTGGTTACTACTGCTTGGACCTTGGTATGGTGGTTTTTGTTGTTGGTAGGGTGGTCTTCGGTTGAATCCAGATGATGTTTGGTTGTTACCAGATTCTCTGTAATTTGAGTTGTTTCTCCAATTTGAGTTGTTTCTCCAATTTGAGTTGTTCTCCAATTTAGGTTATTGTTGTATGAATTGCTTGGGCCTCCTATGTAATCAATATCTTCAACCATCATCATGCTTTGTGGGCATTCGTTAGTCTTTTGTGAATTTTCGCATGTGTTGCATCGTGTTGGAGTTTTCTTCGATTCGGCTTGCAATTGTTTATATTGTTTGGTTAGGGCTTCTAATTGGGCTGCAACTAGGGTTTCAGAGCCTACTTAATGAATGCCTTTAGAACTGGGTTTGTTTCTTAAGGGATTGTAAACAAAGCTCTTCTTAGTTGCTCTTTCTATGGCTTGGTATGCTTCGGTTGGCGTGACACTTTCTAAATCTCCTCCCGCACTTTGATCGACAACTTGTTTGTGTGCTCCGCTGATTGCATCGTAAAAGGTTTGACACTGCAGCCACAAATCAAGTCCTTGATGTGGGCATCTCCGAAAGTCCTTTGTATCTCCCCCATGCTACGTGTAATGATTCATCGTCGTCTTGGCAAAAGCTTGTGATGCTGCTTCATAGTTTGGCAGTGCGATCAGGTGGAAAGTATTTCAAAAGAAATAGTTCAGCCATTTCCGCCCATGTGGTGATGGAACCAAGTGGAAGCGAATCAAGCCAGTCAATGGCTTGGCCTCGAAGTGATGATGGATAAAGTCTTAGTCTAATTGCATCGTCTAAACAGTTGTTGATTTTGAAGGTTGCACAGATACGAAGGAATCGTGAGATGTGAGCGTTAGGATCTTCGTCTTGCAATCCGTGAAACTGAACAAAGTTTTCTACGAGTTGTATAATACTAGACTTAATCTCGAAATTGTTAGCTACTATTGTTGGTTGAACAACGCTAGACTCATAACCATCTATTGATGATGTGGCATAGTGTGTCATCTTCATTTCCTCGTCTTGGTTAGCCATGTCTTCTTTGAATAATAATTGATAGATATATTTTACGAAATAAACAAAAAGGAAACGAAAGGTGAAACCTAAATCATGGATCAACTAAGCCCTTTCGGGGACTTTCTTAAGAATAAGAAAGAAGAACCTCATGTAAATACCATGGAATAAGGTTTGATCCTATTCATGGAGATTCCATATATATCCCATTCAAAAAATGGAAACAATTGGGATTTTGGATGGTGTACCTTCCGAAACGTCTTCTTCGATAATTGTTGCTGTTTGTCGTGGTCTTTCCGTAACCTTTGACGGAAAAGTCGTTCGGGTTCCGAAAGAGCCAAAACAAGTTCAAGACTAGACGAGTCGGACACACTAACTTAAGGAAGCATAAACTAACTAAGGCTTAAAATGAAACAGGAAAAACTAATCTAACTAACTAAGGTATACTAACTAATCTAACTAATAAAATAAAACAAGGTGAATGAAGATATATTAACAAGATATAAACAAGATAGTCAAAAATTTCGATTGTCTTTCAAAATTGTCGTGTGTCCCCGGCAACGACGCCAAAAACTTGATGCGTGTGAAAGGTATATATATATTTCAATAAATATTTTCGTACAGATTCAGTTTTAAATGGTTATTACTAATACTAAACTACACACACAAAAGGCAAGTGTACCTATCGTGTGATAATATAGTGATAGTAAGAACCGAATATCAATCTGTGGACACACCAAGCCTACTCAACAACCTTTATGATTGACTACCAAATTTGATTTTATTTTTGAAAAAGATAAGTTGCGTTGATGTAACCAAGATTTTTTAAAGGGTTTAAAATCAATAATTAATATAAAAGAAAAAGCAAGATTGAAACTTTTGGATTTTAAAACAGAGAATTAAGGATATCATCCTAATTAGATTACACTTATGTAACAGTGATGAATATCATGGTGTGAGTGAAGATATAAGTTTAAGTAGTTATATTAATGTTTATAAACGCGAGCCAACACGGATTTCTCGTCTGCCAGCTCCGTAGTGACAAGGACACCAGCATGAGTAAGTTACAGTACTGATCAATAAAAGCCACTAGTAATGTAGGTAAATCTAGTGTAATCTTTTAACATACGATTTTTGAAAACATAACTTAATGTTAGAAAGAGAGTTGATCAGGTTCCTTTTTAACATACCATTAATTTGAGAAAATCATAAAAATTACTAGATTTCTTAGACTAATAAAAGGGAACCCACAAATGACCAGAAAGCTAAAGTTATATGATTTCTAGTAACCATTTCTAGTACATTAGCCATAGATTTGTTATTAAGACTAGTTTCATGAATAAAAGCTAGTTCATATGTTTTTCAACCTTGTATGACATTCACAATTACAAACCATAAGTTCATAACTTCCCGTTCAAATGTAGATGCTACCCGTCAAAAGCTTACCCAAGATTACCATAACATTAACATAACATAAGTCATACCATTAGTTCATCACAAATTACATAAGTTTCATCCAATTAGGATGATAAAGAGAGTTTTGCTCATAATGAGCTTGAACATAAAAACAAGTAACATAGAAGATAGATATGAAATCATCAGAGAAATGGAACAATCAAACCGGTGATCCACAATGGATGGTGTTTAGACAATCCCGAGCTTCTTCCAAATGTTGTATGCACCTATCGAGCATCCAAATAATCTTCAAGTCTTGATTCCCGAGAGAATTCAATAGAGTAACTCTCCCACCAAAAGCTTGCCCAAATGATGGACTTAGGCTACTATTTATAGACATTCTGGAGTGTTTAACTACGGCACGTGCCTAAAAGGCACGGCCCCGTGCAAATACAATGCTTACGAAAGTTGGTTGGTTCGTACGTGCTGGAGGTGTCGGGCACGGCCCCGTGTTTGAGGTGGGGCATGACCCCGTGACTCATGGGGCATGGCCCCGTGTTTACTTTTAGGGAACAATACTTTTTGTCCTGTCAGATGTTCAAACACAGAGATGTGCGAATTTAAGCATGGGGGTGTGTTTCAGGCAAGTCATGGGGGCGTGCTTAATGAGCCACGACCCCATGCTTGGACTTCGAAGCTCGGTTTTCTTCAAATTCTTGTTAAATATTGTAAGGCCCAGTTCCCGAGATGCTTACAGTTGGTCAATCATCGCATAAATAATATAAAACACCTCGTTTTGCAGCAGAAATTTAACTTTTCATTAATAAATAAAAAACATGTCAAATTATCATATCATTTCGTTTAAAACCCAAAAATTGTATTAATACATTGACATTTCAAAATATGGATGCCAGACTCGAATCATCCCCAGCAGCTTATGCATCCATGCCTGCACCTCCTCAGCATCATCGATTACCTGCCAACTGATATGCATATAAAAAGTCAGTGACACCGAGTGAGTTCTAGTTTATATAATAAAATACTTTACTTTTAATAAAAACCATTCCTTACTTTCGTTCGTGATCAAACATCATGCCTACATCTTGATAATAATCCTTTATTATCTTTCATCATCGTTCATAATCGTTCGTTTCGTACTTTATTATCTTTCACTTTCATCTAGACAATGTCGTATACTATACCCCAAACATTGTGCACGAAGCTGGTGCTGGGCCGAAGTCTATAATAGACCCCTAACATTATGCACGAAGCTGACTCCAGTACCAGGGCAAGCGACAAGGGTCCCGTTTTGTACATATTAGTCAATCATAAAGATTGACCCCTGTGTGCATCCTCGTGGGTTAGCTAAACCGCACACGGTTGAGCTAACAACCCAATGGCTGTGAACCTCCATTCATTTTGCTTGCAAGACTTTCATTCATTGATTACGTTCCACTTTTCATTATCTTTATCTTTCACTTTTTTTATAATAATACTTTACGTACATAAACACATATCACACCACGTAAAGTCACATCATAATACATAATATGGAACATCAACAACAGCCCTCAAGCATACATAACATCAACAGGCATAAACCACCATAAAACGTCAAGACTTAACACAAAATTCTATTTCCCAAAATTTCTGAAAAATTCTAAGTGTCTAGAGCGCATGAACAAACATACAGCGGATGGCTTAAAATTTCTAGTGTCCACAACGGACAGCCAAAGTCCACAGTGGACAGCCAAAGTCGACAGCGCATGGGCAAAATATTCTAAGTATCCACAGCGGATGAACAAAGTCCACAGCGGATGAAAAGTGTCTATAGCGGATGAACAAAGTCCACAGCGGATGAACAAATCCACAGCGGACAATCATAAAAATTTCTAACTGCTCACAGCGGACGTGTAAAGTCCACAGCGGATAGAATGCAAAATTTGTCTAAGTGTCCACAGCAGACATGTATAGTCCACAGCGGACAACATGCACAGTTTTTCTAAGTGTCCACAGCGGACGTGTAAAGTCCACAGCGGACACATACATGATTTTTCTAAGTGTCCACAGAGGACGTACCAAGTCTACAGTGGACATACCAAGTCCACAGCGGACACATGCATAATATTTCTAAGTCTCCACAGCGGACGTACCAAGTCCACAGCGGACACCATGCAAATCCTAAGTGTCCACAGCGAACACTATAATTATCACCTGCAATGCATCATACGTATTTTCCAGTTCCGAAACATCATTCTAACTTACACTTAGCATAGATCTAACATGTTACACACTTAAAACATACTAAACATCTACCCAACATCACAGATTTCACATAAACACACATACATCATAATTCAGTCGTACATTCAATGAAAAATACATAGTTTGAGTAGAAAACAATAGTTTAATATGCATACCAGCCCTAAACAAGCATAAACATGCAAAAAAGGGGATCTAGAAATCACCTCTAACAGCTTTCGAGTGAAAACTCCTCAAACCCGAGAGCTACCTGGAGTTCTAGCACTAAAACACACAAAAACAAGCCACCAAACACAAAGAAAGCACATAAAGATCGGTCCAGAAGTTTAAACCGACTGAAAACCGAGAAGAAAACACTAGGAAACCTTACCTTATTGAAGATCTTCAACTTTCTCTCTCTAGAAACCGGTTTAGAACTTCTTTCTTTCCTTTCCGGTCGAAGTGTGTGTGTAAAAAACGGAAGTGTGGGCTGCCATACTCCTTTTTGAATCCCATTATGGGCAAGTTTGCCCCTTGCACACTTTTAACCCCTTGCTTTAAAGTAATACTCTTTTTCTCCCTTTTCTTTTCTTTTCTCTCTCTCCTTTTTTTTTGCTGAATATCCTGGGTGTTACAAGTCCACCCCCTTATATAGGTTTCATCCCCGAAACTTATCACTCCTCCAACAGCTATGGGTAATGCTGTCTCATATCCTCCTCAGTCTCCCACGTAGACTTGGACCCCTTCCTATGTCTCCACTGTACTCGCACAAATGGAACCACTTTATTCCTTAGCCTCTTCTCTTTTCTGTCAATGATGGCCACTGGCAGCTCCACATGATTGAGCTGTTCATCCACCTCGATGTCCTCGAGTGGCACGATCATATCCTCCTCGGTTAAGCACTTCCGCAAATGAGATACATGGAACATTGGATGAATTCCACTTAACTCATCGGGTAGCTCCAATCGATAGGCCACCTCTCCTACTCAAGCAATGATTTGGAAAGGCCCTATGTACCTCAAACTTAACTTTCCCCGCTTCCTGAACCGGATGATCCCTTTCCAAGGCGAGACCTTCAACATAACTCTATCACCCACTTTGAATTCAATCGGTCTACGTCTCTTGTTGGCATACGACTTCTATCTATCCTTTGCCGCCATCATAAAGGCCTTGATCTTTTCCAACTTTTCGGTCGTAGCCTAGATCACCTCAATGCTCCCTAACTCTTTCTGCCCGATGTCACCCCAACATACAGGCGTTCTACACTTCCTACCGTATAGCTTCTCATGTGGAAGCATACCAATGCTGGCATGAAAACTGTTGTTATATGAGAATTCGGCTAATGGTAAGTGTTCGTCCCAACTTCCTCCGAAGTCAATGACGCATGCTTGTAGCATATCCTCCAGTGTCTAAATCGTCCTCTCCGACTGACCTTCTGTCTAAGGATGATAAGTCGTACTGATATGTAACCTCGTCCCCATCGCATCATGAAGTCTCTTCCAAAACTTAGATGCAAACCTAGTGTCACGGTCAGAAACGATAGACACCGGCACTCCATGACGGGTCACAATCTCTTTGATGAATAGATCCGCCAACCTCTCAGATAAATACGTCTTGCAGATCGGTAGAAAGTGAGCACTTTTTGTCAGACGATCAACTATCACCCTTATGGCATCGTATCCCCTTACCGTACGCGGTAACTTCGTAATGAAGTCCATGGGGATGTGCTCCCATTTCCACTCAGGTATATCCAAGGGTTAGATCTTCCCGTATGGCTTTTGATGCTCTGCCTTCACCTGTAAACAAGTAGGGCACTTACTCACATACTCCGCCATATCGCGCTTCATTCCCGGCCACCAGTAATCTTTCTTCATATCATGATACATCTTTGTAGCACCGAGATGAATTGAGTGTTGAGTCTTGCGAGCCTCATCCATGATCTTCCCATGTAGATCCCCATAATGAGGAATCCATATCTGCCCCGATCGGGTTCGAACACCGAGAGTGTTCTCTCCCAACTCCGCGATTAGGTCTTTCATCCTTTCGGAGTTAATCTGATCTTCTTTTAGCACTTCATCCTTAAGTTCTTTGACTTGCTTCATCACGTCGGAGGTCATGATCATCTAATAAGCCTTTACCCGAATTGGTTCGGTTCTCTCCTTTCGGCTAAGGGCATCCACCACCACATTGGCCTTGCCCGGATGGTAATGGATCTCATAATTATAGTCTTTGATCAACTCTAACCATCTTCTTTGCCTCATATTGAGATCCTTCTACTCAAAGAAATACTTCAAACTTTTATGATCAGTGAAGATGGTGCACTTCATCCCGTACAAGTAGTGCCTCTAAATCTTCAATGCAAAGACCACAACCGCCAACTCCAAGTCATGAGTAGGGTAGTTAGCCTCATGGATCTTCAACTGTCGGGATGCATAGGCTATAACTTTTCCCCATTGAATCAGCACGAAACCTAATCCCAAATAAGAAGCATCCGAATAGACCACCAACTCTTTGTTCCCTTTGGGTAACGTCAAGACAGGAGCTTGAGTCAATCTTGTATTTAACTCTTTGAAATCATTCTCCTGCTCTCGACCCCATACGAACTTCACATCTTTATGGGTCAACTTGGTCAATGGTGAAGCTATCTTGGAGAAGTCTTGGATGAATCTTCTGTAATAGCCCGCCAAACCCAAGAAACTACAGATCTCTGATGGCGTCTTGGGCGACTTTCATTGCATCACCGCCTCAACTTTCCGGGTCCACCATGATCCCTTCAGGATTAACCACATGACCTAGAAACTGTATTTCGCCTAACTAGAATGCACACTTGGAGAACTTAGCATACAGCTTCTCCCTTCTGAGCGTATCCAGAACTTCTCGAAGGTGACCGGCATGCTCTTCTTCGCTTTCGAATAAATCAGGATATCATCGATAAACACAATCACTGATTTATCTAGCATAGGCTAACACACCTGATTCATTAGATCCATAAAAGCAGCTAGCGTGTTGGTTAAACTAAAAGACATCACAAGAAACTCATAGTGTCCAAAACGCGTACAAAAATCTGTCTTAGGAATATCCTGCTCCTTCACCTTCAATTGGTGGTAACCAGATCGAAGGTCTATCTTCAAGAACCAACTGGCACCTTGGAGCGGATCAAATAAGTCATCAATCCTTGGTAATGGATACCGATTCTTCACTGTCAACTTATTCAGTTCACGGTAGTTGATGCACATCCTCATGCTACCGTCCTTCTTCTTCACAAACAAGATCGGAGCACCCACGGAGAGATACTCAGTCAAATGAAGCCCTTACTAACAACTCTTGTAGCTGAGTCATCAATTCTGTCATCTCGAAGGGAGCGAGATGATACGGCGCCTTTGCAACAGGTTGGGCATGAGGCATCAGATCAATTTGAAACTCAATCTAGCAGTCAGGTGGCACACCTGATAAATCTTTTGGGAATACGTATGGGAAATCACACACAACCGGTACATCTGACATTTATGGTACTGTCGCATCCACATCCTTCACATAAGCCAAATAGGCACAACATCCACACCTCATACACTTCTCTGCCACAGCCATTGATATTACTTTCGGGATCGTACTAACTCTATCAATGTACATCGTCACCAAACTCCCATCGGGTGCGGTTAACCGAGTCATCTTCTTACGTCACACGATGTTTGCCTCATAGGCTTCTAACCAATCCATCCCTAGGACTACATAAAATCCGCCTAAGGGCATCATAAACAACCTAGCCGAGAACCTATGGCCTTCCAACTCTATGTCACAGTCTTCCACCATATCAGAAATCCTAGTAGACTTACCAATAGCAGTTTCTACATCGAATGGCTCATCAGTCTTTCTGCTCTTAATAGGCAACTTATCACAGAAGGCAGCATAAATAAAACTCCTACTAGCTCCAGAATCAAATAATACAGAGGCAGTAGCATCATTAACCAAAAATGTACATGATACAACATCGGGGTCCACTTTGGCTTCCTTGTGGGTCATGGTAAAAGCTCTCGCCCTGGCCAAATCGTCCACCCTTGCCTTTTTGTTTTTATGAGTAAAACCACCACTGCCAAATCGTTTCCTGTATTTGAAACAGATATTTGACCCCCACTTACATTCCCTTGCAATGCTCCTTCCCACACTTATTACACCTCCTTATCCATGTACCTGCCGTCCCCACCTTCCTATAATCCACCCTTGCCTTTTTGTTCTTATGAGTAAAACCACCACTGCCAAATCGTTTCTCGTTCTAGTTTCTGTCACCACCACCTTTCTTACTCACCCCACCACAGTCACGTCCTCCCTCTCGTCGTACAGTCTCCCTGCCAGATCGACCACCGACCTAAACGTACCTGGCCGGGTGGTAATCAGATGCCTACAGATATCTGCCGGTAGACCCTGGATGTATCTCTTGATCTTTCATGACACAAGCGTCACCTGATCCAGCACCAGCCTTGCCATCTCATTGAATTTTGTCGTGTACTGTTGATGTGTCATGGTTCCCACCTCCAACTGTAGGAACTTTCTTTCAATCTTGTCGAGTTCCCTGTGAGGACAAAACTCCTAGATTACCAACTTCTTAAGTTCACTCCACCTCATTCTCCTAATCGCCCTGCTACCCTCGGCCTGGACAATGTTTTCCCACCAGCATAAGGCCGAGTCCACAAATGAGTGGGTAGCAAACTTCACCTTTTGATCCTCCCTGCATTCACTGATATCCAACACAGCCTCCATTTCTCACACCCATCGGTGAGCAGCAGCAACGTTCCTATTTCCATCAAAAGTCAGGGGCTTGCATCTCTGAAATGCCCCATAACTACACCCCCTTGCAGTTTCCTGCATTGCTTCCTCTTCCTCATCATCACTGGAGACAACCTTCTCAGTCTCTGACTGCTCCCCTTCACCTGAACCTCTCTCCTCGCCCTCTCTCCTAATGGTTTTCGTCCTCTCCTCTTTCTCTTTCTTTTCATCCTTTCTCAGGGCTCTAATAACCTCAGTCACCACAGACGGCAGTATCATCTTCATGACTTGTTGAAGTTCCTCCACAACTGCCTCTTTCACTGAGGCCCTCAGGTTAGCACTCTCATCAACGCTTTCATGGTGATGAAGCTCGGGCTCTTCAGGAGCCGTTTCAACAGTTCTAGCCCTGTTCCTTGTGACACGCGGCCCAGCACCATGTCCACCATGACCTCCACCTCTAGAAGCCTTTGAAGATCTACCACTAACGATCTCTAAGCACTATAAGATTCAAACACCGACACGGTCATTCAAGGTAATAGCTCAGATTATGTCAAGTATAGTAAGTCCCTAATTACAGTGGCCAGTTGTGATTAGCCACTTACTTTACTCTTTATCCCCCAAGCCTTCCCTATCTAGACTACATCAGTATCAAATCTACTAAGAGCACATAATTCACATAGCACACGCACATAATTCCTTTTTCTATTAATTTCCATAAAACGTTTACATGAAATATTTACCTACAGGCATGTAGTTACTAGGACTGGCATCCCTTTCCCTTTCTTGTCCCATTCTCAGTTTAAGTTTAGGTTTTTTTTTGAACATATTTTACCCAATTCTCTTAAACTTTGGCTCTGATACCAACTTGTAAGGCCCCATTCCCGAGACGCTTACAGTTGATCAATCATCGCATAAATAATATAAAACACCTCGTTTTTCAACTGAAATTTAACTTTTCATTAATAAATAAAACACATGTCAAATTATCATATCATTTCGTGTACAACCCAAAAATTATATTAATACATTGACATTTCAAAATATGGATGCCAGACTCGAATCATCCCCAGTAGCTTATGCATCCATGCCTGCACCTCCTCAGCATCATCGATTATCTGCCAACTGATATGCATATAAAAAGTCAGTGATGCTGAGTGAGTTCTAGTTTATATAATAAAATATTTACTTTTAATAAAAACCTTTCCTTACTTTCGTTCGTGGTCAAACATCATGCATACATCTTGATAATAATCTTTTATTATCTTTCATCATTGTTTATAATCGTTTGTTTTGTACTTTATTATCTTTCACTTTCATCTAGACCAATGTCGTATACTATACCCCAAACATTGTGCACGAAGCTGGTACTAGGCCGAAGTCTATAATTAGACCCCTAACATTGTGCACGAAGCTGACTCCAGTACCGGGGCAAGCGACAAGGGTCTCGTTTTGTACATATTAGTCAATCACAAAGATTGACCCCTGTGTGCATCCTCATGGGTTAGCTAAACCTCATACAGTTGAGCTAACAATCCAATGGCTGTGAACCTCCATTCATTTTTCTTGCAAGACTTTCATTCATTGATTACGTTCCACTTTTCATTATCTTTATCTTTCACTTTCTTTACAATAATACTTTATGTACATAAGCACATATCACAACATGTAAAGTCACATCATAATACATAACATGGAACATCAACAACAGCCCTCAAGCATACATAACATCAACAGGCATAAACCACCATAAAACATCAAGACTTAACGCTAAATTCTATTTCCCAAAATTTCTAAAAAGTTCTAAGTGTCTACAGCGCATGAACAAACATACAGCGTATGGATTAAAATTTCTAGTGTCCACAACGGACAGCCAAAGTTCATAGCGGACAGCCAAAGTCCACAACGCATGGCCAAACTATTCTAAGTATCCACAGCAGATGAACAAAGTCCATAGCGGACAGTTCATAAAATTTACCAAGTGTCTATAGCGGATGAACAAAGTCCACAGCGGATGAACAAATCCACAGCAGACAATCATAAAAATTCCTAAGTGTTCACAGCGGACGTGTAAAGTCCACAGTGGATAGAATACAAAATTTGTCTAAGTGTTCACAGCGGACGTGTAAAGTCCACAGCAAACAACATGCACAATTTTTCTTAGTGTCCACATCTGACGTGTAAAGTCCGCAGCGGACACATGCATGATTTTTCTAAGTGTCCACAGTGGACGTACCAAGTCCATAGCGGACACATGCATAATATTTCTAAGTGTCCATAGCGGACGTACCAAGTCAACAGCGGACACCATGCAAATCCTAAGTGTTCACAGCGGACACTATAATTATCACCTGCAATGCATCATACGTATTTTCTCGTTCCCAAACATCATTCTAACTTATAGTTAGCATAGATCTAACATGTTACACACTTAAAACATACTAAAGATCTACCCAACATCACAGAAGTCACATAAACACACATACATCATAATTCAATCGTTCATTCATGGAAAAATACATAGGTTGAGCAGAAAACAACAGTTTAATATGCATACCAGCCCCAAACAAGTAGAAACAAACAAAAGAGGGGATCTAGAACTCACCTCTAATAGCTTTTGAGTGAAAACTCCTCAAACCCGAGAGCTACCTGGAGTTCTAGCACTAAAACACACAAAAACAAGCTGCCAAACACCATTAAAACACATAAAGATCGGTCCAGAAGTTCAAACCCATTGAAAACCGAGAAGAAAACACTAGGAAACCTTACCTTCTTGAAGATCTTCAACTTTCTCTCTCTAGAAACCGGTTTCGAACTTCTTTCCTTCCTTTCCAGCCGAAGTGTGTGTGTAAAAAAAGGAAGTGTGAGCTGCCGTACTCCTTTTTGAATCCCATTATGGGCAAGTTTGCCCCTTGTACACTTTTAACCCCTTGCTTTAAAGTAATACTCTTTTTCTCCCTTTTCTTTTCTTTTCTTTTCTCTCTCTCCTTTTTTTTTTTGATGAATTTCCCGGGTGTTACAAATATGCTTCTTTTGTCCATCTTTCCCTTTTGAACACCTGAAAATACAATTAACAATTTTAAGTCTATTTTCATCATTTTAAGGATGATATTAAGGAATAATTGATGTGTTTTATATAAGATTTTTATGTATAATTTAGAGCACATCAAACATCCCCACACTTGAACTTTGCTTGTCCTCAAGCAAAATCACTTAAAATGACAATTCCAACAAAAACCAGATAAATCAAATGATAAATATGTCTTTCGGGAAATACACAAGTAAACTTATTTTATCTAAATGTAAACATTTTAAGCTTATGTAGAATGATATCCTAGCATGCAATAGATTAGTTGGTAAAGATTATTAACATGTAAAAATCCATACTTATCACAAGATGCACTAACACTCGGCTAAATATATGGAGTCATAATCAAGGTTAAGTATGACTAATACACTCAATTGCCTAGTATGAATACCTGTGAAATCATATACTTGTTAAGGGATCAAATCTCCACCTACTTAGATATTTACCTGCATAAATCATTAGGTCTTTGATGGGTTGTAACTTGGCTCGGGCTCGGGTATGGATTATTTGGAAAAAGTGGCTAAATGCTAAAAATGATGGTCTTGGCTTATTTTTCTAACATAAACTACAAGAAAAGCAATAAAAGGTTCCCTATACAATATTTCAAGCTAGAAGGGATATGCTAACCTGAGGACTCGTTTAAGGTCAGATTGTCAAGATCTTATTTTGCTTTCAAAAACATTACTTCGTCTTTCACCCAAAGTTACACAAAACTCTCCTTTCGTAAGGATCGTTCGGCTTGAAGCCTAATAGCACCCAATGGGATTAGTTCCGTGTATTCATATCGGGACTCAGTTTGGTTCTTTTTGCATTTTCTATCGTAGGACCAGTTCCTACAGTTCAGGCATCTTTCATAGCTTTTTGCCCGCCTCTTTATAGCGCTTTTTGAAATTCCACAAAATGGCAGAACTTGTTCCTTTTTTTACCATTTTTTCTTGCATAGAACGTGAGGTTGAAAGTTTGTTCGCGGATTTTCGGGGGAAGTCTCGGTTTTGCATGGTAAAGGCTACAAAGTAAATTAAAATAAAAAAGAATGCATTCCATTTCTTTAAGGTCTGCCGGTAAAAGACCAAATTTCTCTTATCTTCTTTTTTTACCATAATAAGCCAAAAACGTGTCTTTAACGAAAAACGGGTTTTGTTGAAGTCTTTTGGTTAAGTGACTTAGAGGTTCGGGGGATCGAGAAATAAAAACGTTTAAGCTCAACTGGGCTGACTAGGGTTAATGTTCGGGTAAGGAAAATTACAAGAAAAATGGTTGGGGCTTGAATGGTAAAGGTTTTCTAATGCCTAAATCATTTTTATGCAATAAATACTAATTAAGGTCTTGAAATGTATACCCAAAACAAGTTCTAATCACATGTATCATAAGGCACCCTCAATTAAATCTAGAATGAAAGTAGAATTGCATAAATGCAAAAGGTATTTAAGGCTCAAAAATAAACTCACATACGGATAGAATTGGGTAAAAGTGTTTCATTTTACAAGTTTAATTATTTTGCTAAATCATTGCTTTTAAGGATATCACGGAAAAAAAACATTTTTCAAGTTATCTGAATTTCATTTATTTACTTATTTATTTCCCGAAAAAGTATATTTATAATTTGGTTTATCTAAAATTGTTTAAAGTTTTGATGTTTTGTCACAAAAATTAATGGTTAAGTTATTTTTATAAAATTTTTAAATTTGGACCTTTTTTAGCAAGTGTCAAATGTGTAAAATACCCCATCCCCACACTTAAAATTCACATTGTCCTCAATGTGATTAATAATTTAAAACCGGAATTGGTAACGAAATAACTCCCCTAAAAACGATGAATTGGACACTTGTGCTCGGTACCCATAGCCGCCATAAATGTGAGAATCCTCGGATCACCTGAAATATCATCAATTTATTAAAAACATAAAAATCCTAAGCACACAAAATAAAACAAATAACATAAATTAAAAGATAGATTGGCACAGAACGACTATGCCCCGGCCCCCGAAAGTGATACGGTTGTTGGTCCTCGTGATCGATATAACAGTGCAATTGATGAATAAACTAAGAAATCCCACTGAATCAACACAATACTCACAATAACATAATAGATAAGTTTTGAATCTATTCAATAATCACTGAACAAAGGCTCAAAGTAATAACAAATATGCTTCCAGCCAAAAACGCAGAGTTACAACAATAATATTTCAGTATTAGGGTTTGCAAAACTTGCTTACAATGATAGAACATGACAATGTATAAGCAGTGTTAGTTTCGCTGGATAGCGAAACTGTCATGACCATCAACTAGATTCACCTGACAGCGAAATACTGTTTCGCCGGGTGACCTAGGGCAGCTGACTACGAGTGAAACTGTAGTTTCGCTTGTAGTTTTGCTGGGTCAGTGAAACTATACAAATACAAAAAACATGGAAATAAACTAACATTTAACCTATTACATAAAAGACAAAATAATCCTAACACTATGGTGAGTCCAACCTATACTAAATCATCAATACTCCCCCTAGGTTGGACCTCACCCTTGATCTTTCCCTTCATCTTCCACTTCCTCAGCAGCTCTGAAGTTTCCTGTTGTACTCTCTTCCACTCCCCTTGCACTGGCCTTTTTAAATTTTCTTATTAGCTCATGCACATCCATCCTTAACTCATCAGCTTGAAGTATTTTCTTGGTAAGCTCCCTGGCCTCAGCCCTTACCCCGCGAGCCTTGTTAGCTACCCTCATGAATAAGCTAGCTTCATTTCTCATTTCGGCTCCAGCTCCAGCTTTAATGTGATTCTCACACAAAATCACCAAATCTTCATCACAGAAGGAGAATATGTAACAACTGACTCCTAGGTCCAGCTCCAGAACTCTAATGTAATTTAAGATTTGTTCATTTTCAGTGTTCCATGTATTTTTATGTACCCTCTTTTTTGTAATTAATAAATTCTTGTAATTTTATCGTACCTGAATGATTCTTGCATGACTTTCCTTGGCCTATAAACTAATTTCCATTGATAGAAATACTAATGGCCAACCTCCTTAACAAATTACTTATAATAAAAAAAATAAAATTTTGGATTCTTCATCCGCATTTCTCTGTGTTCATCCTCATTTCTTTGGTCTTCATCCGCATTTCTCTGTGTTCATCCACATTTCTTTGGTCTTCATCCGCATTTCTCTGTGTTCATCCGCATTCCTTTGATTTTTCACTTAGGCGCATGACAACTGTTCAGGCGCATGACAGTGGGCGCATGGGCACTATTCAGGCGCCCCGGGCAACACTTAGAACTTTTGAAAATTTCAAACCTTTCTAGAAACCTTTGACCCCGGTCTGCACACCTCCAACCCCAATGCATGGGCTGTTGCCATGCATTCGGCCACCCTCGTCGGTCCTCCCTAAACCGAACCCCACTCCATTCCACCTTTTTCACACTCATTCTAACTCTCTACTCTCGGTTTTTCTCTCTTCGTAGATTTTCACAACCAAACCCGAGACTTTTTCAGTCTTCAACCGAGCAAGAACAAGGATTCTAAGCTTCAAGACTCTCGGACCAACAGGTCTTACACCTCTAAACCTTCTTCGAACACGGGTTATCTTGCATGTAAGTTTTCTTATACCCGAACAAACCATTATTGTCGCTTTTCCTACTTTTCTTTCCTTTGAATCCTATTTCCTTGTTCAAAGGCAGAAACCCACAACCCAGTTGTGGCTTTGGTGTGACTTACAGCTCCTCAAAAGGTACACACTTCATCATACTTGTTTACCTTGTGCTTGTGCCATGATATATCTACCCAAAAACCCCTTTTTCTTGGGTTTTCAGGACCTTTCCACCCCTCTGTCCCGAAGCTAAACTTCATTATACACTAAAAACCGGTTTAAAAACATCTTATGACGTGGACTTATCGATTTCAGAATGAATATGGGTAATAAAACCGAAATTCATGTTTCACACGAGTAAACATTGCATATGTTCCCAACCTTAACCTTGTTATTTTATATCCGTGGGGATGACCTGAATTTCCAAAATGTGGGATGATGCTAAACTAATATTATTGGGATGGAAGATTTGGTATGGTGTTATGGACCTTAGAAAGCATGGTTAGGGACCTAAATAGGTGACAGAGGTACCTAAAAATGGCCAAATCCTTAACACCCTGTTAGAAACAAAATTTTCAGGCCCTAAGACTAATAAATCAGTGGCTAAAACCGGACTTGGTGAAATTTTGGGATAACATGTTAATTCTATGAACTTATTTGGCTTAAACGGGCCTAACCGGGGGATTTTTGGGTGAAATTCTAAAAATAATGTAACAAGCCTAAGAATCATAATATTTCAGTAAATTAGGGGGCCTCAAACTCTTATTTTGATGAAAGGATTTAAAGAGAATAGTCTAAAATGTCAATCCGGGTAAAAACGGGTTTTAACAAGTTAAACGTTAGAAACAAGACTTTTGTGCAAAGGACCTCAAAACTCTCTTAAAAATGGTCTAAAAGTAATATAAGGACCCCTAGAAACTTATAAGGGCCATATGGTGTCAAGAAATGAAAAGAACCAACTTCGGGGGTAAAAATTGTAATTTTGAAAACTTGAGTGACTAAAGTGTAAATTCTGAAAATTCGACCATATTTCAGTAAAATGTATAACCAGAAGCTACTATTATACTTATTTTCATGTAAGAACTCATGGGAAACTAAAAACTGGTCGTTTTACGCCTAAAATCCTAACTTTCATTTCTAAGGGATGTGGTCATATGTATTTTTAAACATATCTTACCTTTGCTCACCCTCCGATAGTCTAAGAACCTATAACTTATGCATATATTTTGCTCATAGGGTGCTAGGACCTGAATCTATCTGTGTGAAGAATCTTTGATCTGTCTAAGGTGAGTTTCTAGTGTTCCCTTTTTACTATTGATTTGGGATGAAGCATGCTCTGTTTGAACCAAACTTATTTGAGTACTATTATTCAATGCTATTGTATGTTGTGGATATGGTTACAACATACAACTTTGTGTCACAATCATTAATTCTATGTGAACCGCTTGATTATATGGGTAGATCTACTTGGGGAATCCCCCACGTACAGTGCCTTCCGATGAGAAGGGTACCACACTGAGATCCTGCGGGGTCGTTATGGCATGTAACAGGTTTTATAAGATACTATGGTGTACCAATCGGTAGGTATGGTATACTGTTTTGAGGCTTAGTTTCCCTTATGGGATTTCTGGTAAACACAAGTTTAGAAGAGGCTAGCCAGGGTTGAGTGCAGGGTTGATTGTGATCCCACAACAGTGATACTATTATTTTAAACAAACTTATGGATTCAAATGAGTCCTTCTATTTTTAAACTTTAAGCACTTGAACTCACCAACTTTTTAGATGACATAAAGTCTTTTTGAGCATGTTACAGGTAATCCTTGATGGGCTTGGATTTTATGGAGACTCTAAAGATGGCTTAGCACCGTGACTTCCCCCTGGTGTTACTAGGACTTTTAAAACATTTGAGACATTTGAAATTGTTGTGACTATTTTGGATACTTATGTAATGGGTCATTTTACGTTTGGGTTTGACTGTGTTAACCCAGATAAAATTTATGTTATGTAATGCCATTGTGATTTCTCTCTTTGTTTGCTCTTGTGTGGTTTGTTTCCGCTACCAGGTATGTTGCTAATCTGTGTCATCTCACCCTCTTCTGGGCTCAGGGTGTGACAGATTGGTATTAGAGCCACAGGTTGTAGAGAAATCGGGAATACCTTAGTAGACCCTAGGCTACAACCCTGATACCCTAGAACTGTCCTTGTTTTGGAATGTGTTGGAATGAGTGAGTTGGGTAAATTGATGATTACACTTGATCAATGTAATCATGAATTTACCGGACGCGTGAATTCCAGCACGATTCCCTATTTGGTGTTAAAAATCTTTTTTTTGCCTGGAAAATGTTTTGTGTGAATCTAAACGTTGTTTTGTTTCTATGGTAACCTGTGCTTTCACTGTTACAGATACTATTACCATTGTTACTGCTTTAACTATTATTATGAGATACTATCATCACTATTGTCATGATCTATGAGAAACCAAATTACTCATGATGATTTTTCAGGAACACTAGATAAATGGCAAACAACGAAAAAGCACCCGCACTACCCGTGGATGAGACTGCTCCTGTAGGATGGCTGAGGAAGGCGACTTCTACTTCACAATATGAAGCTTACATGAGGCGATGCAGCCACCCTGGGTGGATATCTGTTACATCTGACGACACCGAGCCATCCGAAGATTCATCCCCGACATCTCAGGCGAGGAACCGGACCCGCTCCAACTCACCTCATGTTCCAGCACCGGCACATTCGCCCATCCCACCTATTGGAAATAGGGGCACGCGAGTCATCACTAGGCCACGGAAGAGCACTAGACCTGGAGCTTCTGTCTCATTTAGGATGCCGCCTCCTCTACCTCCTCCTACGACTGCTACTACACCGGCACCTTCGATGATGGGACCACCCAGACGCCAACATCAGGTCGAGTTCTGGATACCGCCTAGACGTAGCATGTATGATGGCCCGAGCGTTCTAGCTGGAGATCACTACTCGTAGTCCAGCCGCCATGCCAGTGACTTTGGTCCCTCCAACCCTATGTTGAGTGACATTCTGAGGACCATTCAGAGCCATGAACTCACACTTCAGCACGCCACGCGGACCTCGCAGTCCGCCCAATTTCAAGCACTTATGGCGTCCCATGGGGTCCAGCGGTTGGAGCAAGAACAAAAGAAGAAGGGGTCAGGCTAGTTCAGGTGGTTAAAGAAGAGATGGCAATAGTGATGGACTGATGTTGACTATTTGAATGATGCTACTACTTATGAGAAACTACTTATTTATTTCTGATACTATTATTTGGGGGTGATGGCACCTTCTAGCTTGTATTGCTAGAAAACTACCTACTCTAGTTTGATGATTGCTATGCTATTTATGAGTGAACTTCTTTTATTGATACTATCTTGTCTATTGCAGGTTTCCTGATTGGAATATGCATTAGTATATTCTAGGGATCTAATGTGATTACTCTTAAATTGCTAATTGACTTTATGAATGTATGTGACTATGTATGACCTGATTACTAGTTGCGTGTCCCCGTGTGATTAGTGGAGTGACCCTTAGGTGTCAATGGTGTGTGGGATAGTCGAAAAAAATTTATGAGACACTAATAAGCTTATCTATGATTGACACCAGAATGCCGCCTAGAATAGGAACTCGCGGAGGAAGAAATAGAGGTGCTGGACGTACCAGGGGTCAAGGTGGGAATCGACCACCCACTCCACCAAGGGCCGAAAATGGACAAAACACTAACCGTGAAAATGATGAGAGGATTGCCAACTTGGTGGCCCAACAAATTGCAAATGCTATCCCCACCATCATCGCGCAAATAAATGCTAATCAGGGAAATACATCCCAGAATGATGGACTCGGAAACAATGCGGGAGATGCTGAGAATGTTGAAGAGGTAAGAACCAGGTGTTCTTACAAAACTTTCATGTCATGCAAGCCAAAAGACTTCTTCGGCACTAAGGGAGCAATAGACACCTACCACTAGCTGGACGAAATGGAAGCTGTGCTGGATATAAGTGAGTGCAAGAATGAACATATGGTTAGGTTTGCCTCCCAATCCCTAAAGGGGCCAGCCCTAGAATGGTGGAAGTCTATCGTTCAGCCAAGGGGCAGGGATGCTACCGGCAGCATGAAGTGGTCGGAATTTTGAGAACTGATGACCGGTAAATACTGTCCGATGAACCAATTGGAGAAGATTGAGGCGGAATTTCTGAGCCTGGAAATAAGGGGCTCAAATTACACCGAGTACATAAACCGATTCTCAGCTCTATCCAAACTTGTGCCTCACTTGGTAACTCCCGAATCTAAAGGCGTAGCCCGATTTATCTGAGGTCTGCATCCCAGAGTCAGAAGCATGGTCCGATCTGCTAGACCTACAACCCTCCAATCGGTTGTCGATCTTACTGGCAGCTTAACGGACGACCTGATCAGGGCTGGATGGACGGATCAGGAGAGGAATGAGGATAAGAAGAGGTTAACGGGAAAGAAAGAAGGTGGGTCGATGTTAGAAGGGCCAGTGGCGGTGGTAGTAGCTCAAACAGGAGGGCCAATGAAAGGGCAAGACGTGATGAACAAGGGGCAAGAGGCCAAAGGCTGTATGTAGGTACCAAACCCTTATGCACCAAGTGCAAACTGCACCACCAAGGGGAATGCAATCCGATGCCCTGCTTTAGGTGCAAACGAACCGGCCACCTGATAAAGGATTGTACCTTTGAGCTCGGGAAGCAATGCTACGAATGTGGGGATCCGGGACACATGCGAAACAAGTGTCCCAAGCTAGCAAGAGACAAGGACGCTAGGTCTAACAAGTCTAAAGGGAAAGCGTTTGTAATGGACCCTAATGGTGCCCCCAAAGATCCCGACGTGGTAAACGTATGTTCCTCATTAATAACCACCCTCCTACTGTTTTGTTTGATACTGGAGCAACTGGTAGTTTTGTTTCTACTACCTTTAGACATTTAATTGATTCGGAAGTTTGTACACTAATTGATGCTTACACGGTAGAATTAGCCGATGGCAAGATAATAGAAACCAGTGAAATTATCAAGGATTGCACGATAGAGTTAGAGGGTAACCCGTTTAAAATAGACTTGATGCCTATCACTTTAGGAGGATTTGATGTAGTCGTGGGAATGGATTGGTTAGCAAAACATAAGGCTGTTATTGTATGTGGTGAGCGCTTGCTTTGATACCTCTGACTGATGGAAGCATGCTAACGATCCACGGTGACAGAAACAACAAGCTATACCCCATGATTTCTCACCTAAAGGCTACTAAGAGCCTCCGTAAGGGATGCTCAGCCTTCATAGTCTACGTAATGAAAGCAAGGGAGGAAAGGAGAATCGAAGATATACCGGTGGTGGTTGAGTACCCGGAAGTTTTTCCCGAGGACCTACCGGGACTCCCTCCGACTAGACAGGTCGAATTCCAAATTGACCTAGTGCCTGGTGCCGCACCAGTGGCCAAGGCGCCTTACCGACTCGCTCCACCTGAGATGAAGGAGCTAATGGTGCAAATCCAGGAATTACTGGATAAGGGATTTATTCGGCCGAGTGTTTCTTCGTGGAGCGCACTGGTATTGTTTGTTAAGAAGAAGGACGGGACCCTACGAATGTGTATCGACTATCGCAACCTTAACAAGCTTACAATCAAGAATCGCTATCCTCTCCTAAGAATTGATGACTTGTTTGACCAACTGCAAGGAGCCAGCTACTTCTCCAAAATAGACTTAAGATCGGGGTATCACCAACAAAAGGTGAGTGAGGAAGATGTACCCAAAACAGCTTTTCGAACAAGGTATGGGCACTATGAATACTTAGTCATGCCCTTCGGACTGACTAATGCTCCCGCCGTATTCATGGATCTTATGAATCGAGTGTGTCGTCCATACCTAGACAAATTTGTCATTGTATTTATCGATGACATCCTGATCTACTCCCATAGCCAAGAAGAGCACGTGAAGCACCTTAGACTGATTCTAGAACTGCTTAAGAATGAACAGCTATATGCGAAATTCTCCAAATGTGAGTTTTGGATGCGCAAAATCTAGTTTTTAGGGCATGTGGTGAACAAAGAGGGAATTCAGGTAGACCCGTCAAAGATTGAAGCCATTAAAAACTAGAAAATCCCTGAAACCCTACAAGATAAGGCAATTTCTTGGTTTAGCTGGATACTACCGAAGGTTTATTAAGGACTTCTCCCGAATTGTACAGCCATTGACCACTCTAACCAAGAAGAATACAACCTTCACATGGGGTAAATGTTAGGATCAGTGATCTAAGTTTGATCAATTAGAGTTGAATCACAGCGGAATTAGAGCAAGAATTAAGCAAATATAGCAAGAACACAATAAATATTCAATGGAACAGTACACGGTTATATAGATATAGGGTTTTCTGCAAAGAGATAATAACATTCATGCACACATGCTTCGGTGTGGCGGCTGCTAGGTTTTCCTAAGCTGCACAGATTACAATTAGGTCAGCATTCCTTATATATAGGAATGTGACGTCTGCTGATGTCACTTGATAGTGACATCTAACAGAATTATTACAAACTACTGAAAGTAAGCAAACTACTGAGAATGTTCACAACAACTGAGAACATCTCAGATTATTCTAAGTACACGAAGAAACATAAAACTACTGAAACTACAAGTACAGAAAAGAAACTACAACTACTGAAAGGAAACCATCACAACTACTGAAGAGGTCTTCTTCAGCTGTTGTGACAATCATCTGAAACTTGGTCTTCAGTCTTTGTCTTCAGCTTTTGTCTTCAGACTTTGTCTTCAGCTCTTTCACTTCAGACTTTGTCTTCAGCTCTTTCACTTCAGACTTTGTCTTCAGCTCTTTCACTTCAGACTTTGTCTTCAGACCTTGTTATCAGCTGATGTCTTCAGCTGTTGCAGACTACTTCAGTTGTTGTAATGTCCGTGGGACTTAAAGGTTTTTCTGATCAGGCTCATTGGTTCTTTTGGTCCAACAAACTCCCCCTGAACCAATGCAGCCAAAACCTTTAAGCTTATTGAGGTCCCACTTATTCTTGGCAGAAATACTCTCTTGATCAGCTTTAGAGATATCGGATAAGCACAGGCCAGGGAACAGGTTTCAGTAGATGTGAATGTCAAAGGATGGAAGGGAACTCTGTCTTGGGGAACTGGACACAGAGCCGTTATCCCAACCATGAAACCTACTTCCCATTGATGAGTCTATAAGACTCTCTGACGTAGGCCTCAAGGAGAACAACTTGTTCCTCCTTAGTGAGTTCTTCTGCTTCTCCTTCGAAGAAGAACTCTGGGCCATAGTACTCTGATAAGTACTTTATCGTCTTTCCATTTTTCAACTCAACAGTTGTTATCTCTCTGTAAGCAAATCATCTGGGTGAGTCCCTTCTAATAACAACTGGAGTTCATTTTTCTTGATCTCTTCAAGCCTCTTGTATAACAACCCCTTCTTGACCATTTTGTTCTCCATTAGAGTTTGAGGGGTCATCTTTGACTTGTAGGCTCTCTTGAAGTCTTCAAGTATTTCCCAGGGTGAGACTACAATGGCCAACATAATAGCAGCATCTATGGTCTTTCTCACTTGGCCATTGTATCTACTTGGTATGGATTTCTTATGAATTCTAGAACTAACCCTGGGGTCTGGCCAAATCCTTACTCTCTCCTTTTGATATTGAAAGGTATACCTGAGAGCATACAGCCTTTGAGCATGTTTCTTCATGGCTTGTATAGATGATGACTGAGGAAACTCTTTGTCAATCATCTTCAAAAGTTGCTCATCGTGCTGTTTCTGTTGTTCTTCTTCTTCAATCTTAACTTTCACCATTTGCCTCTGAAAGTCTGGTGTTATCATTTGTTGACTTCTGGGCTCAGGTAATTTTAGAACAGCAGAGATTGGCAGACTATCTTCTTCATCATCTTCTTCTTCTTCTTCTACCATCCTCAACACCCTTCTCCTCCTTCTGGGTGCATCACTGGATGTGGTTTGAGGTGGTTTTTGGGGTAAGGGAGTTGGTTTTGAGGGTTGAGTTGATTTGGAGAGTTGTGGGGTTGGTTGTTTTTGAGAGGGAGTTTGGGAAGGCTGATCTAGCATTTTTATGGTGAGTTTGGCTTTGGAAAGCTTGGCCATATCAGTTCTCTTCCCAGCACCTGCTTCGTCTAAGGCTTCTATAATCAACCCCTTGTTGAATTCTTCAGAAGCACAGATTCTGGTGGTTATTGCCAGAATACTGTCTCTGGTCCATGATTTAATCTCAATTAATGATCTTCCCAAGTATTTTGCAATAAACCGGATCATTATCTCCAACCTCTCCCTTTCCATTACACTATAACTGGCCCATCTTTCTTGTATCTCATTAATCTCCAGCCTTCTGATCTCAGTGTCTAATGTGGCTGTATCAAAGCCCTGTCTGAAGAGTTGATCTATTATTTTGTCCATTGATCTGCTGTGAGCTTCATCAGCTTCTTTAATCAGATCTTCCAATGATTTCTCTTCATCAGGCTTTTGAGTTCCAGCACTTTTCTTTCTCTTGTATGTGATCAGCTGTTTTTCCTGTTCTTTTTCTTGTTGTTTATCCTCTTCCACTCTCTTTCTCTTTCTTTCTTTCACTACCTTAGACTCCCCCTTTTTGGGTGCATTGGGTTCAGGGGTTTGAATGGCAGAAAGCTTCTTTGCACAGCATCATCAACAAGTGTTTTTAGAGTCGAGGAGATCCTCTCATCAATGGCTTTATGTACAATCTCATTGATGATGGGAGTGATGAGAGGTAAGGAAGTTTGAAATGTAGCAACCATCTGCTCAGAGGGGTTCTGTCCCTGAGAGGTGGTGCCAACAACAGTGGCTGGTGGCTCAGTTGAGTGAAGTGGCGGAGTGTTTGGGAAACCTTCAGATGAAGGTGCCATCTGTGGGTTTATTGGGGCAGATGGACTTTGATCCTGAGACATTTTGGCAAGCAGTTCTTTGAGTCTGCTCACCTCAGCCTCAAGGATTGTGTTATGGGCTAAGACATCATAGAAAAAGCCCAGGTCATCATCAGTTTTTGCTGAATCACCTGACCTCCTGATTGAATCAGGATGTACATGCCCTGAGTGTAGATCAGTTGTAGCATGTGCCCCTTGTTCTTGGTTCTGGGGACTTCCTGCCTCAGGACTGAGTCCTTCATCGGCAGTTGCCTCTGGTGAGGTCTTAGAGATGTTACCAACTTCATCCTGTTCATTTGCTGAATCAGTAGAAGTGGCAGCCTCACCAGATGTTCTAACCTCCTCCTCTACACGGGGAGATTGAACATTATAACCCCTGTGCTGTGGGCTATCAGCAGCATTTTGGTCCTCTTCCTCAGATGTTCTCCCCATTGTAATTGGTGTCTGGGGAGGAGGAGAGGAATGCAGCTGACTCAACACTTGTGCAACAATAAATGTTGGGCTTTGAGGGGCGGTTGCATTTGGAGATAGGGTTGAAGCAGATTGCACCCGGGGTGACTGGTGCTCTTCAATGGTAACCTTCTCAATTGAGATAGGTTCCAGCATTGTGGTATCCCCAATTTTGGTTGCATCAGGATCCTGTTGAGAGGATGCCTGAGCGGCTACGGTTGGTGGAGTCTTGGACACTACTGGGGGTTAGAACCAGTAAGTGTTTCCTGTATTGGTGTTACAGGGGCATCCTCAGGGACTCATCTCCCTGAGTAGCCTTTTTGGGCTTTTTGGTTTTGGGTTTGGTGGGGACTTTGGATCTGGAAGTGGAGGCTGTGGGTTCCCGCTGCTTGGGTTTGAGCAGCCGGGCAGCCCCTTTCATTGTAGGGTCAGAGTTGTGCCTGGAGTATACTTCAGGCAATACAGCCGGAGCAGGGACTCCAAGGCCAACAAGGCCGTCTGATTTTAGCTGTGTTAAAATTATGGCCATGAGAAACCTGGGATATAATATCCATCTGTTTGCCACAGGTTTCAAGGCCAGATCCTTTAGTTCCATAAACACTATCTCAGAAAAATTTAAAGTTTGCGTTCAAAGATAGAGTATAATACCTGTTGCCATCGGGAAGACATTTGATCCCATGAAGAGGTTTTTGGTGCAAGGCAGACATTCACCATGTGGAAGATAAGACGTTCAGCATCATGGAAGTGCTTCTTCATAATGGTGGTAGCACTTAAGTCTCCTTCATACCCGTTGTTGATGAAAGACATATCGGTTGTGCCTTTCGGGTATTCTGTGACACAGGTGGCATCATGTAGATCTAGGGTTTGTCGAATGATGTCCGTAGTGATGACCACCTGTTTCTGGTTGACCAACGACTGGAGAGTGATTTGGCTATCATTCTCACTAGTTTGCACGGAGACGTTGGTCCAGAACTGGCTTAGGGAATCGGGGTATATGGTAGGATTCAGAAGAAACGCGGTTCGGTACTGGGAATCTACCATAAGATCGATGGCGTTATCAAATTTGTTCCAGAAGGCCGATTTTGAGAGGTAGGCAACACAGTTGTGTCTGGGTTTGAGTTTCATGGTCGCCATTGGTGAGAGAGTGAAGGACGGAAAACGGCTAATGAAACGTCTGAAAGTAGGTTAGGTATTTATAGGGTAAGAAAAGGCTGATATAAAACGACTGAAAGTGTTGGTGCTGTCATCAGTTGTTTGAAAACAACTGAAGACCTGGTTTTAACTTTCAGAAGTTGTAACAACTGAAGACTTGGTATTAGTCATCAGTAGTTGTGAAACTACTGAAGACATGGTTTTGGCTTCAGGTGTTGTAACAACTGAAGACTTGGTGTTAGTCATCAGTAGTTGTGAAACTACTGAAGACATGGTTTTGGCTTCAGTTGTAAGTGAAGCAGCTGTTGTAGAAACAACTGAAGAGAAAATTTTCTCATCAGCTGTTGTCGTCAATTCTTAGCTCATCAGCTGTTTCATTCTGACCTCAACACTTCATCAGACTTTGTCTGAGTTTCAGATGTTTCATAGGTCATCAGTACTTATCTGTTATTCTGACATCAGCAGTTGTAACTACAGCAGTAGTTGTAACCACATTAGTTCTGTTCAACAGATGAGTACTTCAGTACTTTTAAGTAATTTAGTCTTCAGTAGTTGTGAAAACTACTGAGGATAAAAGAACTGCAGTACTTATTTGTGACAGTAGTATACGAATGCTCATCAGTACTTGTTCACTGAGATCATCAGTAGTTGTCACTTATTCTAGCTGCAGCATACCAAGCCTTAACACTAGGTTTTGGAAAGTTGAACTGTCCAAAGGCTTAGTAAATATATCTGCAAGCTCATCAGCACTAGGAACAAACTTTGGATCAATCAGACCTTTTTCAAAACAATCCCTAATAAAATGGTGTCTGATCTCAATATGTTTGGTCCTAGAGTGCTGGACTGGATTCTTGACGATACAAAGAGCTGAAGCACTATCCATTAGTAATGGAGTCTTAGTCTCTGTAATGCCATAATCCAGTAATTGATTCTGAAGCCAGAGTACCTGAGATGTACAACTTGCAGCAGCAATGTACTCGGCTTCAGCAGTGGATGTAGCAACAGATGTTTGTTTCTTACTCTGCCAAGAAACCAAACAGTTGCCTAGGAATTGACATCCACCAGAAGTTGATTTTCTAGTTAATTTACACCCTGCATAGTCACTATCAGAAAAAGCAACTAATTTGCAAGAGTGCCCAGTGGAATACCAAAGACCTAGAGATTGAGTACCTTGCAGATATCTAAAGATCCTCTTGACTGCAATCAAATGGACTCTTTAGGAGCAGCCTGAAATCTAGCACAAACACAAGTTGCAAACATAATATCTGGTCTAGAAGCTGTTAAGTACATCAAGGACCCAATCATACATCTGTAAAGTGTTTCATCAACAGCTTTACCTTTCTGATCTGCATCCAGTTGTGTGGTGCTGCACATGGGAGTAGAACAGGGCTTACAGTGTTGTAAATCAAACTTTGCCAAAAGACTTTTTGTGTATTTTGACTGATGAATGAAAGTTCCATCAGCCTTTTGTTTGATTTGCAGACCTAGAAAGAACTGTAATTCTCCCATGGCACTCATTTCGAATTTTTGTTGCATCAACTTTGTAAATGCATCACACAACTGTGGATCAGAGGAAGCAAAAATAATATCATCAACATAAATTTGAACAAGGAGCTTATGCTGACCCACTTTCTTAATGAACAAAGTTTTATCTATGGAGCCTCTAGTGAAATTATTCTGAAGAAGAAATTTGACAGTGTTTCATACCAGGCTCTAGGAGCTTGTTTCAACCCATAAAGAGCCTTATCAAGTTTATACACCCAATCAGGATGTTTATTATCCTCAAAACCTGGTGGTTGACACACATAAACCTCTTCTTTTATTTTACCATATAAAAACGCACTTTTGACATCCATTTGAAAAACTTTAAGATTGTGGAATGCAGCATAGGCTAAGAACAATCTAATTGCCTCCAGTCTGGCTACAGGGGCAAAGGTTTCATCATAATCAATACCTTCTTCTTGTGAAAACCCCTGGACAACCAGTCTGGCCTTGTTCTTGACAATTTGCCCATTTTCATCTGTTTTATTCCTAAACACCCATTTAGTGCCTATTGCACACTTACCTGGGGGTAGAGGAACCAGTTCCCACACTTGCTGCTTTTTGAACTGAAGAAGCTCAAGCTGCATGGCATCAACCCATCCATTGTCTCTTAATGCAATATGATAGTTCTTTGGCTCTTGCTGACTGATGAAAAGAGCATAGAAGCAGAAGTTGGACAATTGACTTCTAGTTGAGACACCAGCATTGATATCACCAATGATTTGAGACGTTGGGTGATTCTTCAGCTCTTGATGCACTATGAGATCTGTGCAAGTGTTTGTAGCACGCTCAGCAGCAACAGATGTTGATCCAGATTCTTGAAACCAAGTGTTAGATGGCATATCAAATGAAGTAGAGGATTCAGAAATCTCATCAGCATTTGTTGTGGATGGTGCTACTGAAGCTACAGGAACATCAAGTTGAGTAGACTCAGGCAGTTGATCACTAAACTTGAATAGGTGAGTACTGGGATCATCATGAACATCAGTACCACCAGATGGATGACTAGCTGCAGAAGGTGATGAATTCACATGATCTGCAACAGCTGGAGGCTGATAAGGAACATATTGCAGTATGTCCAGATCAAACAACTCCACAGGGTTTTGTGGGATTTTGTCCTTAGGAGATTCATTGAACTTCACATGCAAGGTTTCTTCAACCATCTTTGTCTTACAGTTGAACACTCTGTAAGCCTTGCAAGTGGATGAGTACCCAACAAAATACCCTGCATCCACCTTAGAATCAAACTTTTGGAGTTGATCCTTTGTGTTGAGAATGTAACAAGGACACCCAAATGCTCTGAAGAATGAAATTAGAGGAGCCAAATGATGTAGAACTTCATAAGGAGTCTTCATCAACCTCTGATTCACTAAAGCTCTATTTTGCACATAGCATGCTGTGTTGACAGCTTCAGCCCAAAAGGTCAGTGGCAAACCAGAGTCAGCCAACATGGACCTTGCAGCTTCAATTAGGGTCCTGTTCTTTCTCTCCACTACTCCATTTTGTTCTGGAGTCCTTGGGATGCTATACTGCCTCTTGATTCCTTTTGAAAGGTAGAAATCATCAAGTGTATGGTTTCTAAATTCAGTTCCATTATCACTTCTTATACACTTGACTGATAGGGAATACTGCTTCTCAACATACAACACAAAGTTAATAATTGTCTGAGCAGCCTCATCCTTTGAATGCAAGAAGAAGGTCCATACAAATCTGGAGTAATCATCCACAATTACCAGACAGTATTTCTTCTTTGCCATGCTCATTACTCTCACAGGACCAAAGAGATCCATGTGCAGTAATTGCAAGCAGGCAGTGGACTTTGGTTCTTCTATAGGAGGAAATGAGACTTTGTGTTGTTTTCCTTTTAAACAAGCAGTGCAGGTTTCATCACAGAGGAACTCCTTTATTGGTAGACCTCTTACTAAACTTTGTGGATCAGCTGATTCATGTTTTTGAGATTAACATGACCCAGCCTTCTATGCCACAGTTTAGATTCCTGAGGAGAGGCCTTGGAGAACAGGCAAGGATGACCTTTTAAATCAATCTTCTTTGACAAATCCAAGGCATATACTCTTCCTATCCTGTTGGCCTTCAGGAGAGTATATTCATCCAATACCTTGTCAATCAGCCTCAGAACTTTGGAAGACAGAATCCGGCAGTTCTGGCTTGTGAAAAGTGCAACATGCCCTTTATCACACATCTGACTAACACTCAGTAGATTATACTTGAGATTCTCCACATGGTTAACATCATCAAATCTGATTTCTCCATTTGACACAAATCCTTTCCCGATGATGTAACCCTTAGCATCATTTCCAAATGAGACAAATCCCTTCTTTCCTTGAGAGTAGTCATTAAGAAGAGAACTGCTCCCAGTCATATGCATAGATCCTCCACTGTCTACATACCAGATGCTTCGTTGGCATGCTGAAGAACCCTGTGAAGATGAAGCATCTGAGCAGGAACCCTCAGTAGACTCCAGGGCCATGAGAGCAAGATTCCCAAAAGGATGTTCACCACCATGTTGACCAGCACCAGCAGATAGTTGCTCATTGAAACCAGAAAGATCATCTGGTAAGCTGCTCCAGTCAACAACTCCTGGTGTGAAGAAGCTGTGATGAGGTTGAGATTGTGATGGAGATGGTTGAGGCTCAGGTAGGGCTTGAGGTTGTTGTGCTATAGGGACATGAACTGGATTTGGCTGTGGCATATAATAGCAGGGATAAGGATATGGCATTGAACCCTGAGGGACAAAGTATGCAGGAGATTGAGGTTGTGAGTGATGACCAGAACTAGCAGGATGTTGCCCTTTGTTTTGTGAACTATTGCTTGGAAAGGTCACAAAGGGTGCAGAGGAGTTAGATCCAGTTGATCTACACTCTCTTGCAAAGTGCCCAAGCCTGTGGCATTTGTGACACCTCAACTTACTCTTGTCAAAACCAACTTTGGTTTTGCCAGAGAGTCCTGGAAATTTCCTACCAGTTCCCTTGTAGAACTTTTGAGATCTGATATTGATCAGGGCCATTTGGCTCAAAATATCCATCTCTTCTAAATCATCATCAGCAATACCTTGCAAATCATCCATGATAAAACATAAATTATCACTATTACACCCAGAATGACTGTCAACACCAACAAATGCATGATCAGAACTGTTTGAAGAGAAATCTATATGCTCATCATAATGACTTTCTGATCCAGCATATTCTTACTCATGACCGACCAAGGCAGTGTTACCTGGTACAAAGTCATCAGAGAGCTTTCCTGATGATGCCAGTTTCCTTTTCTGCTCTATCTCTCTTTCAAATGTAAGCAGTTTCCCATGGAGTTGGGTGAGAGATAGGCTATCCAGATTTGCACTGGAGCGTAGGACAATGGTGTATGTGTCCCATCACTCAGGCAGTGATCTGAGGAATCTGTTGTTCATCTGGCTGTTAGTATACTCTTGCTTGACCATTTTCAGTTCAGAGATCAAGCAGGAGAAACGCTCAAACTGTTGAGTCAGTGTCTCACCCTTCCTATGAGAGAATGTCTCATATTGTTGGGCGAGGATTTCTCTGTTGTTTGCTAAGACCTCATCAGTTCCTCCGAATTGTTCCTTCAAAGCATTCCAGAGGTCATGAGCAGTTTCATGATGCATAAGCCCAGAATAGATTTCATTCGGCAGTGCCATGGCCAGAATTCCATGGGCTTTAGCATCAATCTCAAACAGTTTACGATCTTCATCTGAGTATTGCTCCTTCTTCTTCGGAACCATTTGATTGGTCTCCGGATTGTTCACCATAGGCTTGTGTGGACCATGAACCACAGATGTCCAACAACCTGAACTGTTAACAGACAGGTGATGGAGCATTCTTCGTTGCCATATGTTATACTCACTCCTAACCAGCATCGGAGGCTTGGTTGAGGAGCCAGTATTGTGAGGATCATTAGATGGAGTAGTCATTCTCAGATTCAAACCAAATCAATCAAGTTTCAAAAGATTTTGCACAAAAACACAACAAACTCAATAAGAACCAAGAAGAAACTCAAATTAAATAACCAGAAGCAGCAGAAAATCAATCTTTATAACCAGTTCTTGCACATATGCTAATTCGATCAAACTATAGATATCAAAATAGCAGTTTCAATGATCAATTGTTAAACCGATCAATGATTAACCCGCTCTGATACCATTTGTTAGGATCAGTGATCTAAGTTTGATCAATTAGAGTTGAATCACAGCGGAATTAGAGCAAGAATTAAGCAAATATAGCAAGAACACAATAAATATTCAATGGAACAGTACACGGTTATATAGATATAGGGTTTTCTGCAAAGAGATAATAACATTCATGCACACATGCTTCGGTGTGGCGGCTGCTAGGTTTTCCTAAGCTGCACAGATTACAATTAGGTCAGCATTCCTTATATATAGGAATGTGACGTCTGCTGATGTCACTTGATAGTGACATCTAACAGAATTATTACAAACTACTGAAAGTAAGCAAACTACTGAGAATGTTCACAACAACTAAGAACATCTCAGATTATTCTAAGTACACGAAGAAACATAAAACTACTGAAACTATAAGTACAGAAAAGAAACTACAACTACTGAAAGGAAACCATCACAACTACTGAAGAGGTCTTCTTCAGCTGTTGTGACAATCATCTGAAACTTGGTCTTCAGTCTTTGTCTTCAGCTTTTGTCTTCAGACTTTGTCTTCAGCTCTTTCACTTCAGACTTTGTCTTCAGCTCTTTCACTTCAGACTTTGTCTTCAGCTCTTTCACTTCAGACTTTGTCTTCAGACCTTGTTATCAGCTGATGTCTTCAGCTGTTGCAGACTACTTCAGTTGTTGTAATGTTCGTGGGACTTAAAGGTTTTTCTGATCAGGCTCATTGGTTCTTTTGGTCCAACAGTAAAGAACAGAATGACGTATACGAATTACTCAAGGAGAAGCTGTGTAGTGCACCTATCCTCTCCCTACCCGAAGGTATTGATGATTTCATGGTCTATTGCGACGCGTCGCGTCAGGGGTTGGGATGTGTGTTGATGCAGCGAGATAAGGTAATTGCTTACGCGTCCAGATTATTGAATGAACATGAGAGAAACTATACTACCCACGATCTGGAACCGGGTGCCATGGTGTTTGCCATCAAAATATGGAGACACTACCTTTACGGTACAAAGTGCGTCATTTACACGGACCATAAAAGTTTGCAACATATTCTGGAACAAAAGATTCTAAATATGCACAAGCGAAGGTGGGTAGAACTGCTGAGTGATTATAAATGCGAGATTCGCTACCACCCAGGAAAGGCCAATGTGGTGGCTGATGCCCTGAGTAGAAAGGAAAGGGAGAAACCCCTTCGTGTCCGTGCTCTGAGAATGAGCGTGTACACCAGTCTTACCGCTAGATTGATAGAAGCGCAAAATGAAGCCCTGAGCAAGGATAGACTAGCGGAAGAAATGCTAACAGGGATGGATAAATGCCTGGAGTTGTGTAGTGACAGACTGTATAAGCACGAGGGAAGAACTTGGGTGCCGAATCACAGAGGACTTAGAAAAATAGTCCTGGACGAGGCACACAAATCTAAATATTCAATCCATCGGGGAAGTGACAAAATGTACCAGGACTTAAGGGTTCTTTTCTGGTGGCCTGGGTTAAAGAAATCCATTGCCACCTATATGGGAAATTGCCTGACGCGTGCCATGGTAAAGGCCGAGAACCAAAAGCCATCAGGAATCTTACAACAGCCCAAAATTCCCGAGTGGAAATGGGATAACATTACGATGGATTTCATTACAAAGTTGCCAAGAACTTCTCATGGGCACGATGCAATCTGGGTAATAATGGATAGACTGACCAAATCAGCTCATTTCCTACCCATACGAGAAGATTATGATTTACCGAAACTAGTTCGACTGTACATCGATGAGATAGTAACAAGACATGGAGTGCCCCTATCGATTATCTCAGACCGTGATAGTCGTTTCACTTCATGATTCTGGAAGTCTCTCCAACAAGCTTTGGGGACACGTCTTGACTTAAGCACCACATACCACCCTCAAACTGAGGGGCAAAGTGAAAGAACCATTCAAACACTGGAGGACATGTTGAGAGCTTGCGTGATTGATTTCGGGGGAAGTTGGGATAACCACCTTCCTCTAGTGGAGTTCTCCTACAATAATATTACCACGCAAGTATAAAAGCAGCTCCATATGAGGCCCTATATGGTAGAAAGTGTTGATCACCTTTGAGTTGGAATGAGATTGGTGATAGCCAAATAATGGGGCCCGACATTGTAATAGAAACCATGGACAAGGTATTCAAGATTAAGGAACGACTAAGAGCAGCCGGGGATCGTCAGAAGAAGAACGCCGATAGAAGGCGGAAGCCCCTGGAATTCCAAGTGGGCGATAGAGTGATGCTAAAAGTCGCACCATGGAAAGGCACAGTGAGATTTGGTAAGAAGGGCAAATTAAGCCCGAGATACATTGGACCATTCGAAATTTTATCGAGAGTTGGCCCGGTAACATACCAATTAAAGCTACCCCAAGAGTTGAGCTACATACATGACACTTTGCATGTGTCAAACTTGAAGAAGTGTTTCGTAGACAAGGCCTTGGAACTTCTATTAAAAGTTGCCAAAATCACTAATGAGATGAAGTTTTTGGAAGAGCCCATGGAGATTACTAACTGACTAGTCTAGAAACTCAGATGAAGTCGGATACCCAAAGTCAAAGTAAGATGGAACTCTAGGCGAGGACCCGAATTTACATGGGAACGAAAAGATGTGATGAGGAAGGAGTATCCACACCTCTTTAAGCCCACTCGTCTAGAATCTAATCGAAGCTAAAATTTCGGGATGAAATTTCCTAAACGGGGGTGAATATAACAACTGACTCCTAGGTCCAGCTCCAGAACTCTAATGTAATTTAAGATTTGTTCATTTTCAGTGTCCCATGTATTTTATGTACCCTCTTCTTTGTAATTAATAAATTCTTGTAATTTTATCGTACCTGAATGATTCTTGCATGACTTGCCATGGCCTATAAACTAATTTCCATTGATAGAAATGCTAATGGCCAACCTCCTTAACAAAATTACTTATAATAAAAAAATAAAATTTTGGATTCTTCATCCGTATTTCTCTGTGTTCATCCGCATTTCTTTGGTCTTCATCCGTATTTCTCTGTGTTCATCCATATTTCTTTGGTCTTCATCCGCATTTCTCTGTGTTCATCCGCATTTCTTTGATTTTTCACTTAGGCGCATGACAACTGTTCAGGCGCATGACAACTGTTCAGGTGCATGACAGTGGGCGCATGGGCACTATTCAGGTGCCCCGGGCAACACTTAGCATTTTTTTAAAATTTCAAACCCTTCTAGAAACCTTTGACCCCGGTCTGCACACCTCCAAACCGGCCAATGCATGGGCTGTTGCCATGCATTCGGCCACCCAGTCGACCAACCTCTTCCCTCCTTGGTCCTCCCTAAACCAAACCAACACTCCACCTCTTCCTTTCAAAAACCGAATCCCCACTCCATTCCACCTTTTTCACACTCACTCTAACTCTCTACTCTTGGTTTTTTCTATCTCGGTAGATTTTCACAACCAAACCCGAGACTTTTTCAGTCTTCAACCTAGCAAGAACAAGGATTCTAAGCTTCAAGACTCTCGGAGAAACAGCTCTTACACTCTCTAAACCTTCTTCGGACACGGGTTATCTTGTGTGTAAGTTTTCTTATACCCGAACAAACCATTATTGTCACTTTTCCTACTTTTCTTTCCTTTGAATCCTATTTCCTTGTTCAAAGGCAGAAACCCATGACCCAGTTATGGCTTTGGTGTGACTTACAGCTCCTCAAAAGGTACACACTTCATCATACTCATTTACCTTGTGTTTGTGCCATGATATATCTACCCGAAAACCCCTTTTTCTTGGGTTTTCAGGACCTTTCCACCCCTCTGTCCTGAAGCTAAACTTCATTCACTAAAAACCAGTTTAAAACATCTTATAAACATCTTATAACCTGGACTTATCGATTTCAGAATGTATATGGGTAATAAAACCGAAATTTCATGTTTCACATGAGTAAACATTGCATATGTGCCCAACCTTGACCTTGTTATTTTATATCCATAGGTATGACCTGAATTTCCAGAATGTGGGATGATGCTAAACTAATATTATTGGGATGGAAGATTTGGTATGGTGTTATGGACCTTAGAAAGCATGGTTAGGGACCCGAATAGGTGACGGAGGTACCTAAAAATGGCCAAATCCTTAACAACTTATTGTAAATTCTAAAAATTCGACCATATTTCAGTAAAATGTATAACCAGAAGCTACTATTATACTTATTTTCATGTAAGAACTCATGGGAAACTAAAAACTGGTCGTTTTATGCCTAAAATCCTAATTTCATTTCTAAGGGATGTGGTCATATGTATTTTTAAACATATCTTACCTTTGCTCACCCTCCCGATAGCCTAAGAACCTATAGCTTATGCATATATCTTGCTCATAGGGTGCTAGGACCTGAATCTATCTGTGTGAAGAATCTTTGATCTGTCTAAGGTGAGTTTCTAGTGTTCCCTTTTTACTATTGATTTGGGATGAAGCATGCTCTGTTTGAACCAAACTTATTTGAGTACTATTATGCAATGCTATTGTATGTTATGGCTATTGTTAGAACCTGCATCTTTATGTCACAATCATTAATTCTATGTGAACCGCTTGATTATATGGGTAGATCTACTTGGGGAATCCCCCACGCACAGTGCCTTCCGATGAGAAGGGTACCACACTGAGATCCTGCGGGGTCGTTGTGGCATGTAACAGGTTTTATAAGATACTATGGTGTACCAATCAGCAGGTATGGTATATTGTTTTGAGGCTTAGTTTCCCTTATGGCATTTCTGATAAACACAAGTTTAGAAGAGGCTAGCCAGGGCTGAGTGCAGGGTTGATTGTGATCCTACAATAGTGATACTATGATATTAAACAAACTTATGGATGCAAATGAGTCCTTCTGTTTTTAAACTTTAAGCACTTGAACTCACCAACTTTTTAGTTGACACAAAGTCTTTTGGAGCATGTTTCAGGTAATCCTTAATGGGCTTGGATTTTATGGAGACTCTAAAGATGGCTTAGCACAGTGACTACCCCCTGGCATTACTAGGACTTTTAAAACATTTGAGACATTTGAAATTGTTGGGACTATTTTGGATACTTATGTAATGGGTCATTTTACGTTTGGGTTTGAGTGTGTTAACCCGGATAAAATTTGTGTAATGTAATACCATTGTGATTTCTCTCCTTGTGTGCTCTTGTGTGGTTTGTTTCCGCTGCCATGTATGTTGCTAATCTGCGACGTCCCACCCTCTTCTGGGCCCGGGGTGTGACAGAATACTTCCATAGGATCAAATAATTTAATTTCTTCTCCACCCTTTAGTCTGATCATAGCTTCCTCCGTATTATTGTCAGAGAACCACTTCTCAAATTTTTGTAATCTTGGGGGAAATGGATTGGGCACTCCCACTCTATTAACAGTTTTAGCTGGCTTGAGCTTCAACACAATCTTACCATTTCCTGTAGCCCAATCCAAATCTTTCTTTGATCTTCTCCTCTAGTTTTCATATACCCAAATGCCTCAAAGTTGTCCTTAATCCCCTTTTGTATCTCATTCTCTAGCACAATTACCCACTCACTTAGGCTTGAGTCAATCAAGGGAATCTCAGCCAACCTTCTCAAATCCTATCTCGGCAAGGTCTTGAATGCCTTCCTTTTATGTAGATATGAGATTCCCCTCCTCTTCTTTTAATCATAAACATTTTCAATTCATGATTATATTTCCAACTATCTATCTTCTTGTCAAATTTCTTCTTACTTGGTTCACTTATGTTTTGAAATAATGGAGTCAGTGTTCTAGTTTTGTCTCCTTAGCAAACCAATCCTCCTTGTTCACTCAAACACATCTCCTTCGATAGAACTCCTCTGAGCCACATAAGTCATTGGACGCTCATCTAATTCATAGAATTCAGGCTCAGAGTCGTAATCAACCAACTATTCCTCATACTCCTCTTCTTCATCTATTAGATTCAACTCAGCTCCTTTCTTTCCTGCTCCATCTGCTTCTTCTCTAAATACCTCATCACCAGTCAAATTAGTTTGTATATCAAGCCCCAAGTCTATAAACCCTGCTTCTACAACCCTTGCCTCATCTCCTTCAACACCTCTTGTATCACTTCCTTTCTCAACTCTAGATCCAACAATATCATCAACTCCAACATCAGGACAACCATCACCACTGCCACTAGCACCCGCTCTACCAACACCAGCATCACTTGCATCAACTCTAGCTCCACTTATGTCTCCTCCAACCCCAGTTGAACTCCCCACATTCAAAAAGGAATAATAAGACGTATCAGTAAGATCATCTATCTCAGCTTGAGTTAACTGGTTGGGCAGACCAGCTTTGGCTTTCAGCTCATTCATATCCTTGAGTAGTCTTTTGATTAAGTCTTGTTGATCTACCATCATTTTCTTCATACTCTCCATTTCATTATCTTTCTCCTGCTCTCTCAATTCTTGATTCACCAACTTTGTCTTAATCATCCTAATTCATTTGCCAACGATGTATTCAAGTTTTGAATAACATCTTGATCTAGCTCTGACCTTGCATCCCTACTTTCAGGGGCTTCAGAAAAGGTTAGCTGTTTGTGCTTTGTTCTTCTTTCAGCAACATTTTTAGGTTCGCCTTGATCAGCTTTCTTTTGAGTTCTCCTCTCCCTTTGAGTCCTTAATTCCTCCTCAACTTCATCAATTTCGTCTTTAAAATCATACTCTTTCTCCTTTGCATACCTTTTTCTTTTCTTTATTGCTTCATCCTGCTTCTCCTTGTTCTTTTCAGCATTCTTATTTTTATTGTCAATTAATCTCTTGATGTAATTCCATCTCTCAGCAGAGTACATATTTTCCAAAAGATATGTTATCTTCCCGTTAAAGTCATGTCTCATTGCTGAGCAATCTGCAAATATTCTTGTATTCATTTGCACCAGTCTTTTAATTTCTCCATGTCTACGCAGATCTGGCTTCAAATCATTAATCAGCATCTATACAAATCTTGGATATAGCAACCACTTATCCTTTTTCAAAGCCATTATATTTTTAGTCATGCAATAAAAGATCAACCTAGCAATATTGGCATTCTGTCCCCTGCAACATACAATCATAGCCTTTGCCCAGTGCTGATTTAGACCATCTGACCCTCCTTTCTTATGATCAAGGCACATAATAAATACGTGGGCAATGTATCTCCACATTTTAGATAGGAGGGACTTCTTGATTTCTTTCTTTGAGCCAAAAGAGGGTCCCTCATACCCAATGCTTCTAAATGCATTTAATACTTCTGCATCAGACATTACCACCTCATCCCCACAATCTTCCTCCAGCTTTAATACTCTTGCCACAGTCTCAACATTAATAACAAAGTCATGCTCAAGGACTCTAGCAGTAATCCGATGCGGATTAGACCCAAGGTCATACTCTGCAGAAGATCATAGACCGTGGGCATGTGTGATATAGCATAACTGATTGGGGACTGTTTCAGCCACTTAATACAATCTCTAAAGCCAATAGTCTTTGGGATGCTATCATCCAATAATGCAACAATGTTTGTTCTCTCATCAAACTTTAGATTTGCCATTTTAACTGAAAATTAAACAAAATAGTTTAGTTAAAACATTGAGGTATGAATAAACAATGATATAAACAAAGTACAAGAAAAATGCAGAAAGTTCAACAGTTTCACTGACAAGCCAGTCGCTGACAAGCGAAACTGTAGTTTCGCTAGAGGCACAGATTAACAGTTTCGCTGCTGTTTAAACTGTAGTTTCGTTCAAGCAAAAGTATAGATTCGCTGTGACACATGCACAAACTTATGTGTCTGAGCGATTCTATAGTTTCGCTGAGGATGGAAATATAGTTTTTACAGCTGAGAAATTGTAATTTCGCTGAGACCCTGACACAGAATCATGTGCCTGAGCGAAATTATAGTTTCGCTGTAACTATCCTGGCGAAACTGTCAAGTATGCTTGAATAGCATGACTGGAGAGTTTCGCTCGGAACACTTGAACTTTCATTCAGATTCGCTGGTTAGTTTCGCAGATTCGCTGAACGAATCTACAAAACTACTGACCCAGCGAATCAACCTAAAACTAAGGTCCAATGTTTAAACCCTCAATTAATGCATAAGAACAGGTTCGAAACACCTACCTAAGCACTTAGAAACAAATAATCGCTACGAAAATCGATTTAGAAGAATATGGATGTGAATGCACAGAGAAACTAGGGTTTACTTTCGCCAACAAGTATGTGAAACTGATTTCACACTGTGCAATATATAGACACTAGTTTCGCTGGCAGCGAAACTATAGTTTCGCTCGGCATCACAGATGAAATCTTGTATGCCAGTGTAGAGCGAGTTTGCCAGCGAATCTATAGATTCGCTTAGCGAAACTTAGTTTCGCTAGAACTTAACACTTTGTAAATTTTGAAAATTTTATATATATATTTTTTTTAAAATAAAAATGAAAAAAAAATAAGTCTTATATTAACAAAAACTTTCATGAAAAACTTCTTCACCGATAATACCAACACAAACAAAATAAGAATAACAGAAGATTAAAATAAAATAGTATTAAAATAAGAAATAAGAGAAAAATTAAGAATAAAAGGATATAGACATTTCTTTTTCAAGAAATTATTCCAGAGAGTCACAGATTGGCGGGTTGCTGATATGTTTGTCCTTTTAAGCCCATGCCTTATTCTTTTCAACGTGTAATCTGCAGCTGTCTTTATCATGTTTTAGTTTAATTTTAGAAACTCTGTTGACTTGGTCCCCACAGACATTTGGCAAAGTACTTATCTTGTCATCATGGTTTATTAAGCAATATGATTAACTTAGCTTGAATTTTCTTTAAAGTTTTCAACAATGATCTTAATTTAAGAATAACTGTGCCTTTATTTGGGGAACCGATGATGAGAGCTCCAGGTCTATACTTACGTATAACAGAGGAGATGACCATCTGAACTTGCTGATGAGAGCTTCAGGTCTATACTTACGTATAACAGAGAAGATCATCAGAACGTGCTGATGAGAGCTCCAGGTCTATACTCACGTATAACAAAGGAGATCATCACTCTAGGTCAATGTTCACACATAGCATAGGAGATAAGCATGAAATATATCTCTGAAGAGCTAACCAGGAGCTTCAATTCAGAGACTAGGTGATAGGTAGATTTTGGGAAAATCAAAGTAGAGATTTGAAACTCTCAACCCATTTTGACAAGAACTTGTAACTTTATGCAGGCCAAAATATCAGGAGGATAATCCTTATCACCGAGTTCTAAACTTTAATTTAGCTACACGATCATTTCTTGCTTTGCCATGAAACAAGACAATCCTTGAGATATTGACATCTGCCAGAATAAGCATGTAAATCAAAGTTCCCTCCTTTTGGGTACCAAAGACCCAAACGAGAAGAACCCTTTAAGTAAAGAAATATGCGTTTAACAGCTTTTTCATGTGATTCTTTTGGGTTGGTTTGAAAACGGGCACAGTATCACACAACGAATGTAATATCAGGGCGGCTAGCCGTGAGATACATGAGAGATCCGATCATAGAACGATAGAGATGATCATCCACGGATTTCCCATTATCATCAGGAGTTAAACAGGTTTGAGCAGTGAATGGAGTGAGTTCTGGAGAAGCATCATCCATCTTGAACTTTTTGAGAATCTCCAGAACATACTTTTCTTGGTGAATCAGAATACCATCAGGCTTTTATACAACCTGCAACCCCAAGAAAAAGCACAGCTCCCCCATCATGCTCATTTCGAAGCGATCCTTCATTACTTCTTTAAACTCTCTACATAGCTTCTCATTTGTTGACCCGAAAATGATGTCATCAACATACACTTGAATAATCAGCATTTCACCATCAACTTCCTTCTTGAATAGAGTCATGTCTATAGATCCACGAGAGAAACCCTTACTGAGTATATATTATGTCAAAGTTTCATACTAGATACGAGGTGCTTGATGTAATCCATATAAGGATTTATCAATTTTATATACTTTGTCTGGGAATTCTGGATCCTCGAAACCTGGTGGTTGACAAACATAAATCAATGTTCCTGTAGAGAAATACATACTTCACGTCCATTTGAAAGACTTTAAAGTTTTTGTGAGTAGCATGAGCAAGAAAGATTCTGTTAGCTTTAATGCGAGCAACTGGAGCAAACACTTCAATATAGCCAATTCCCTCTTCCTGAGCAAATCCCTAAACAACTAACCTTGATTTGTTCCTTATTACAACTCCTTGATCATCTGGTTTGTTCCTGTTTACCCATTTGGTACCAATGGGAAACTTGTTTGGAGGAAGATCAACTAATTGCCAAACTTTCAGTTTCCTGAACTGCTGAAGCTCCATCTACATAGATTCAACCCAACTTGGGTCTTGAAGTGCTGCTGAGATATTTTTAGGAACAATTTGAGATAAGAAACATGCATAGAGACATTCTTTTATAAATCCAGATTGACTCTGTGTCCTCACACCATCTGTAATGGAACCAATGATGTAATCATGTGGATGGTCTTTTAAGGTTTTGAAGTTGGTGTTAAGGGTTAATGGATTGGAATAAGATGAAGATGTGGTTTGTAATGATTGTGAAGGGGAAGTTGGTTGGGATAGAGGAATCGGTTGTGATGGAGGTGTGGGTGGAACATCAAGCGGAGGTTGAGGTGGAGGATCAATTGGTTGTTGTGGTGAGGTTCAGGTGGAAGAGGTTCGGTTGGAGGAATGATTTGCACATTGGTTTGATGAAAAACATCGTTAAATACTAGAAGGTTGAAAGATTTGAAGACAGTATTGGAGTCATAAAACCATGCTGGGTCTGACCCCATGTTTGGTGAATTAGACTCCTGCCAATCAACATAGAATGGTTCCTGCACAATTCGTGTTCTTTTGTTGTACACTCTAACGCCTTTTGTGAGGAAGAATAGCCAACGAAGAAACATTCATCAGAGACTGCTCTAAACTTTGACTTCTGAGCTTGAGTATTTAGCAAAGTACATGAGCAACCAAATGGGCGAAAGAAGTCAATCAAGGATTTCCATTTATGAAGAAGCTCATAAGAAGTCTTCATTTTGTCTTTCATAATAAGAACCCTGTTTAGTACATAGGAAGCATAATTGATAGCTTCTACCCAAAAAATAATTAGAAGCATTGACTCAATCAGCATAGTTCTTATTGCTTCGATAAGGGTTCGATTCTTCCATTCAGCAACACCATTTTGTTGAGGTGTCCTGGCAGCACTGAACTATCTAAGAATCCCTTTGCTCGCACAAAAAAAGTCAAAGATATGGTTTCTGAATTCAGTTCCATTATCACTTCGGATGGCCATTACTTTCTTTTTGTCGATGGTTTCAAGTGAGAGGATCAGCTTCTAAAGCTCTTCTATAGTGTCTCCTTTGTTTGCTAGAAATCTTACCCAAGAGTATCTTGAATAATCATCTGTAACAACCAAACAATAATATTTCTTAGCAATAGATTTAACACTAATAGGACCAAATAAATCAGTATGTAAAAATTCAAGGGGTTTTGAAATTGTATTTTCAAGCTTAAGCTTGTGTGGCCTTTTGTGTTGTTTTCCTTGAGCACATGCCATGAACTTTTCTACCACTAAAAAATCTTTGAGCAGTGACGGATGTCTTTGAGCTTGAACCAAAACTTGCAGATCTACCACTAGACTTATTTGATACGCCATATCCCATAGAACCACCATAAGCTGAACCATACATGGACGGGTTTGCGGTGGATGAGATCAGTGCAGCATTTTATGAATATACAGTGGCTGGCATCATGGATTGATTGTATTCCCTCCTTTTTACATCTAAATCAAAAGATTTTATTTTGTTGATGAAATCCATTAGTTTATAATTAGCAAAGTTTCTTTCTTGCTTTAACATCTTGACTTGCTAGCTCCATTGCGAAAGAAGAGAGTCCAAGAGCTTAGTAACTTGTTCATGGTTACCCAACTATTCATCATATTTCTTTAGAGTGCTTGAAATAGAAAAAAAAATCAATTGGTACTATCTGTAAGGCTTTCATTCTTGTGTCCTACGACTAAATGGAACTCCTTTTCAGCTTGGGCTTTCTTGTCCTTCTTTAGATCTTCATTTCCATCATAAAATTCACACAGAGAATCATATAACGATTTTGCATTCTTATGTTCAGCAAAACAATTATAGATGTCTTGTGATAAACATAAGGTTAAAGCCCCGAAAGCTTTCTAATCACGATCGATTAGCTTGAGGTCTCTTTCGGTAAAGGTTGATGGATCAGTGTTTGCTGAAGTAACTTGACCAACAATGACAGTTGGAGTGTGTGGACCATTTACTATTGACTCCCATTGATTATGATGAGTATAATTAAAGAAGGCTTTTAAACATCATTTCTAGTCCTCAAATTTATCACCATTTATAAGCCTCGGTGGCCTATTGGGTGCAACACTCTCCCAGTCAGAAATGGTAATGTTGGTGGATGTCATTTTTTAAAAAGTATTAATTTCGCTGAAGAATCTCTAGATTCGCTGATAAATTCGCTGATAAATTCGCTAGTAGATTCGCTCAGAAGTTGAACAACAGTTTCGCTCGGACGAGTGCTTAGAAACTCTAGTTTTGGCTATAGTTTCGCTGAAACTAGTAGAACTTTCATTCTGAGGACAATTTCGGCAGCACTTTTGTTTGCTTTGGCAATCAAAGAAGGTGAAATTTCATTTAAAATGAGGTACTTTCACTGAGGCAAAGAAACCAGATCAGAACACCACAAATTATTTAGTTTCGCTGAATCAAGTGGCAGTTTCGCTAAAAGAACTCTAGTTTCGCCCAACATATCTGAAAAACTTTTTCAGCACTAAATCAACTCAAACTCATCCAAATCTCAATGAATTTGAGATCTGGTGATTTCTATAGCTTCCCACACCAAATACAAACAAGCCTTGATCAGTTTCCATATCCAAAACACACATATCAGAACAGTGTTGAATGGAACAGTGACTTTAAGCTCGAAAATACACAAAACTCAACCAATCAAGAGCACAATGGCTCTGATACCATATTGTTGGTCCTCGTGATTGATATAACAGTGCAATTGATGAATAAACTGTTGGGTCTGATAAGGATAGTCTATATTATCAACACAGTCAAAGTCAACAAGGTCAACGTCACTGTCAAAGTCATCGGAAAAAGCAAACAGACGCGTTCGAGACAAAGAACCAAGATGAGACGTTGAAGATATAAATGACTAGGAGTTTATTATTAATAAATATATTTTGTGTCAACAAAATATATTTATTTATGTTTAAGTCATTTTTATGTTTTATATGTAATTTCTCTAATTGTCTAAGTCTAGGGGCTTAATATGTCATTAGTGAATATTATCACTATATATATATTAGTATCATGTTTAAGTCATTTTTATGTTTTATATGTAATTTCTCTAATTGTCTAAGTCTAGGGGCTTAATATGTCATTAGTGAATATTATCACTATATATAGATTAGTATCAATTAGGTTTAGTGAGCTTGAATGAGCCATTGATTGAGGGACTTTCACTTTGTAATATCTTCAACAATCAATTCAGATCAAACCAGGGTTTTATTGAATGTTCTTGAGGTGTTCATCATTGTTCATCCATATTCTATAGTGTTTGATCTATATTTTACACAAATATCATTGATATCTGTGTTATTAGTGGGATTTGTTTGTGTTTATCAATCAAGTGCACGGTTATATCGATTAGAAGGACCAACAATATGGTATCAGAGCCTTTGTGCTCTTGATGATTTGAGTTTTTCGTTTGGTTCAAGTTCTAATTCACTGTTCCATTCATTTTCAGCTCGTCCAGATACGTCGGGCGAATTTACAGCTCGTCCAGTGAAATTACAGCATCTTTCAGCGAAACTACATAGTTTCGCCTGGCGAAACTAGGGTTCCTTCAGCGAAACTAAGCTGTTCTTGGTTTTTGGATCTGGTTTCCTCGTTCCAGCGAAAGTACATGTGTTGAACGAAAGTTCATAGTGTTTGTATGACAATCCTAGCGAAATTGCTGCCAAATTGTTCTCTGAACAAAAGTTCAACTAGTTTCGGGCGAAACTACCCTGCGAAACTAGCATCAGCGTGCCACTGCTGGGCGAAACTGATGTCAAAATTACTGGCGAAACTACTAGCGAAATTGCCAGCGAATTTAGTGAAATTTCAGCAAAATTAATTTCTAATCATGTCAAAAATGGCTCTTTCAGAAGTCCCTAATTCCTTCAAATCTCATAATCTAATATCAGCACAAAGTCGGTTTGATTCTTTTACAGCCATGAAAGATGAAAAGAAATTTGATTTTGTTGATCGATTTCGGATGGTGGCAAGCAACCTTAAGAAGTATGATGACCAGCTGGGGAACCATGAACAAGTCACCAAATTTTTGAAATCTCTTCCTCCATAATGGAGTCCACAAGTTAGATTGTTAAAGCAGGAAAGAAATTTTGCTGACTACAAACTCATTGAAGTTATCAACAAGCTGAAGTCATTTGATTTAGATATGAAAAGAGGAGAGTATAATCAATTCATGTATGGAGGTGTATCTTCAAGTACTAAGATCAATATAGAGTTTGAAGAAGAATTGAACCATGCATTGATGGCTGAGGTGGAAAACAGCGATGAGGATTCTGTTAAGGATTTTGACCCTTTCAAAGAATTCAAGTGTGACACTCAAGGTGAGAGTGTTGGTGATGTTGGTGATTGTGCAAGTCGGTGTAAAGTTCAGGATGAAGGAAAGCAAGAGGAAGTTGAAGCTACAGAAGCTAAGAAGAGAGCTGCTGAGGAGGAAGAATACAAAAACAACACTCCTGTCTGTCAATGTCAAAAAGCCCTAGCTGCTGAAAAGATAGTTATGGGGCTTCCTTATGAGATTGTTCAAGACATGTGTTCTCCTCCCTGCAAAATTCGTTTATTTGGAGTTTATAAAGCTAACAGATTATTGTTAGAAAATGAAAAAGAATTAAAACAAATAAACAAAGAACTTAAAATCAATGAGTCCAAATATTTTATCAAACTAAAAGAAGCTTTAAAAGAAAATGATCTTTTAAAAAGAAATCTTTTAGAAAAGAATGTCGAGATTAATGTTTTGAGCGAACGTGTCACATTAGCAGAATTTGAGACTAGTAAGCTTAAAACTAAACTTGATAAATGGACGATATCAGGGATGAAACAGGAAGAATTATTCTGTAAGCAAAGGGGAGCTGGAATCAAAATAGGTATGGGATGTGGTGAGACTTTATATGTTTATCCTCCTCCTAGCACTCATTGTTACTCTCCAATGCCTCAACCTCATCCATCTAATGATTTAATTAAAGTTGCAGATACTAACAGTCTACATGCAGGTTTAAGCAGCGTTAATCACAAAGAGGTTCCAGATGAATATGATTCTCCTACAGGTTTGGGACTCATCAAACAAGGATCTGATAAGCAAAATGATAATTCCACCCTTGATGCTTCAAATCCAGTATCAGGTGTTTCCCATAACTTCTTTAACAAATTCAAAACAGGTAATATCCCTTCTTTTGTTCCTGTCAGGTTTGTCAAAGAAGGAACAGATATGGAATCGTCAGGCAATCTGAACTCAACAAGTGGTATCAATCAAGATCCGTTGGAAGCAGACTTGTGTATACAAGACTGGACAAGCTCAGATGATGAATCAAAAATCATTAAGTCACCTGAAGTTGTCAAGTCTCAAATGCTTCCAAAAGTTGAATCAACACCTATACGGATCTCATCTCTAAATGCTAAACAAATCAGCAGTTCCTCTAAATCTCAGCAGAAGCACTCACCATCTTCATCTGCTATCCATCAAGCTCACCACAAATCTGCCTTCAAGTCTACCAAATCACCAGTCATACAAAAGTGTACTTAGAAGAATGTTCAGATCTCATCTCCTGGAACATCACACATCAAATCACAGCCCAGTTCGAAATCCACATTGACAAACCCTCAAAAGGTTCAATTTCCTGATATCCAAAAGAAGAAGCTTCTAGGTTGTCAATAAGCTGCAAAAACCTCAAAGTAGGCTCCTCCCTCTCCTATTATCCACGAGACTACAAAGCACCAAAAGCCTTTCAAGGCTTGCTTTAGATGTGGAAAAGAAGGTCATGTGCTAAAGAAGTGCCCTCAAGTTCAAAGACAGGCTTGGGGAACAGATTGCTTCTTTGGTTCAAAAAGTAAAAAGCACACATATTTGAATGGTTGGATGAAGAACAATTTATCCAAACCTTCTCATGTGAAGCCGATTTCACATGGTTCAAAGATGAAAAGGACCAATGTTTCAAAATCAAAATCTCTTCCTTCGGGTCTTATAAAGAAAATGATTTCCAAATTCAATTCTTTCAAATCAAAAGTAATTGAACAGAAACAAATTTGAAAAGTAAAACAAAAAGTTAAAGAGATAAATGATTTTTCAAAAGGGTGTGTGCTAAAGCAGGCTATGTACACTGATGAAAAAGGAACTCCCAGTACCATAATGGCCTGGGTCCCCCTCTCTAATTAGTCTGTTTATGAGTGCAGGAACAATTCAGGAGGCCTATCAGTAATCCAGTTTACTGACTGAGATTGTTCCTAATTCTAATTTGAGGTGGAACAAACAGGTTATGGTTATGGTATCTCATCCACATTTTGGATTCTTATCTACCATTCACAATCGCTGCACCTTTCTTGGTACTTCATTTCTTATCTTTCTTTGCTAGTATAATTGAAATGGGAACTAAGAACTTGATTTGGGATGACTGATAAATGATAGTATGTCTTCTTGGTATGCTTATTTGCATTACTTGTACTTTGTGAGAAATGATAGTAACCGATGTAGATGTCTGTTTCACTTAAAATTCTAAAATCTAAAAAGACAGTTTCATTATATGATATGCATGGTAGGCTCAGCCCGAAAACAAAGTAAACAGTGATTCAGTAGCTTAACTAAAGCTTTAGAACTCGGTGATAAGGATCATTTCCATGACATCTCGGCCAGCACAAAGTTACAAGTCTCGTCAAAAATTGGGTTGAGAGTATCTGACTTCTGCCTTGATCCCTTCCATTCATAAAATCTCCCTATCCCTAAGTCCTGAATGTAGCTTCTCGTTAGCTCTTCAGTTGTATATTTCGTGCTTATCTCCTCTGCTATGCAGAAGCGTTGACCTGGAGCGATGATCTTCTCTGTTATACGTGAGTATAGACCTGAAGCTCTTATCTGCACGCTTAGATGATCATCTTCTCTGTTATATGTAAGTATAGACCTGGAGCTCTCATCATCTGTTCCCTAAAATAAAAGCACAGTGATTCTTAAACTAAGATCATTGTTGAACCTCAAAAGAGAATCAAGCAGAGTTAATCATATTACTCAATAAGCCCTGATGACGGGATAAGTTCTTTGTCGGATGTACGTGGGAACCAAGTTACCTGAGCTTCTCTAATCGAACCTAAAACATGATAAAATCAGTTGCAGGTCACACGTTGAAAAGAATAAGGCATGGGTTTAATTTGGACAAATATACCAACAATCATTCTTGAACTGTTTTTGGCTATCAAAGTTTTAAAATTGTGATCAGACTCTGCTTCAGTGTGATCTCACTAACTTGTCGATGTTTAAATACATCCTTGTGCTTAAGTATATCTTGAGGATGCGATCTCATGATCGAATTAGTTCTTGGTGCAAGGTGATTAATATATATATATATATATATATATATATATATATATATATATATATATATATATATATATATATATATATATATATATATAAAAGGGGGGTTTCATTTCAAATTATTTCAAGTCTTCCATATTATGCTATTAAAATGTTATTATTTACATATGCATTTCACGGGAAATTGCACACACAGATAAACACAGGTTTATTTGTTAACTGAAATGATCTGACAGGAAGTTGCGAGATTGTGGTTGTGATTGTGTTACAGATTTTTGCTTCAAATGATGGCCGATCATCAGCTGAGCAAAGTACCTGACCAGAGAACCTGTTCCTTAAGTTTGCAGAAGATACCAAGCTAGGATTCCTCCTCCTACATCTTCTGAAACACTCAAGAATAGAGAGTTGGAAAAGTTGTTCCTGATCATTCACAAAGAATGCAAATGAAGAGGGGAAGCATACAAAAAAGGGAAGCCTGAAAAATGAAAGATCTTCAATACCAGATCATCAATCTAGGGGGAGATTGAAGATCATTATATGGTTGACTTATCGGCCCTGATCTCGATACAAGACGTTGATAATGATAAACTAAGGGGGAGTATTGTTGGGTCTGATAAGGATAGTCTATATTATCAACACAGTCAAAGTCAAAAAAGGTCAACGTCAGTGTCAAAGTCATCGGAAAAGGCAAACAGACGCGTTCGAGACGAAGAACCAAGACGAAACGTTGAAGATATAAATGACTAGGAGTTTATTATTAATAAATATATTTTGTGTCAACAAAATATATTTATTTATGTTTAAGTCATTTTTATGTTTCATATGTAATTTCTCTAATTGTCTAAGTCTAGGGGCTTAATATGTCATTAGTGAATATTATCACTATATATAGATTAGTATCAATTAGGTTTAGTGAGCTTGAATGAGCCGTTGATTGAGGGACTTTCACTTTGTAATATCTTCAACAATCAATTCAAATCAAACAAGGGTTTTATTGAATGTTCTTGAGGTGTTCATCATTGTTCATCCATATTTTATAGTGTTTGATCTATATTTTACACAAATATCATTGATATCTGTCTTATCAGTGGGATTTGTTTGTGTTTATCAATGAAGTGCAATGTTATATCGATTAGAAGGACCAACATAAACTAAGAAATCCCACTAAATCAACACAATACTCATAATAACATAATGGATAAGTTTTGAATCTATTCAATAATCATTAAACAAAGGCTCAAAAGTAATAACAAATATGCTTCCCGCCGAAAATGTAGAGTTGCAACAATAATATTTCAGTATTAGGGTTTTGCAAAACTTGCTTACAATGTTAGAACATGACAATACATAAGCAGTGTTAGTTTCACTGACAGTCTTGACTATCAACTAGAATCACCCGGCAGCGAAATACAGTTTCGCCGGGTGACCTAGGACAGCTGACTACGAGCGTAACGGTAGTTTTGCTCGTAGTTTCGCTGGGTCAGTGAAACTATAAAAATACAAAATACATGGAAATAAACTAACATTTAACCTATTACATAAAGACAAAATAATCCTAACAACTATGGTGAGTCCAACCTATACTACATCATCAACGGTTTTCAAGAGCTTTATGGTGGGATGTCCCCCCACTCGTGATACATCCGGTTCCTGATATACCTGACATCGTTGCTCAAGTCATCGACTCGGTAATGCAGATTTTTGACTCGGTTGAATGCTTGTTGTGCGTATTCAAATGATCGCCTTGCATGGTTGCTGGTGGTTTGGATCGCCTCATAAAGGTCTAACATACTTGGGAATTCACCAGTGTATGAACTAGAGGCCCTGGCTTCTTCATGTTGTACTGGCATAGCTAGGTCCATGATGATTTCTTCAGGATCTGCTAGATCCCAGATTTGTCCCTTTTTTGTCCATAAACCTCGATTGTCCAGTTGGTAGGTTTGCTATCATGTACATGCTTGTGCAAATGCTCAAGTCCAACAATCCTGGCATCACTCCTTTAGTTCCTTCCATGTTACACCCATAGCTCTCATACAAGTTTAGAATACAGCTTCCTCCAAACATCGGTCTTCAGAAGAAATCAGTCTTTGGCTTCGGAAGACTTTGGTCTTTTGGCATTGGAATATTTGATACTTAATATAATTCACTAAGTTATACCAAATCTTCCAAAGTAACTTCCTTGTACTTCACATGTGCATACTGAGAGCTCTTTGGTTGCATTAGCCTCTAAGTGTGATCCTTACAAACTACCCCTAGGCTGATGCTACCAAAACTGAAAGACCTTTGAATCTCGATCTACATCTGTTGATAGTCTTCATCAGAATCATGACCTTTCCCTTTATCATCAGTTGGTTAGGATTCCTTAGACTCTTAAAGTATCTCTTTATGTCATAGAGATCATGCAGAGGAAGGTCAAGTATGTTTTACCAGAAGTACATGTCTTGACCCCCTCGATCTTTAGTGACATACCACAAGTCTGCATTAGTGGCAAATACCTAAGACACGATGGGTCTCTCAGCAACAAGAGGCTCTACAATGAGTGTACTTTGCTGAGTAGCCTCTTCTTGAGCACCCTCAAGATGTTCTGACCCATCCTGAGGTGCAAAGGTGGATGCCTTGGACTTCTTCTTCTTCTTCTTCTTCTTGTCCCTTCTGATGGTCATCCTCTTCCTCTTTCTGTACTTTAACTGAGAAGGCTAGCCTATAGTACTAGATGGTTCTTGTTTGTCCTTTTCAGTTGGGTCCTTTTCCTTCACATTTTCAGAAGGAGAAGGATTAGGACCTTGCTGTGAATAAGAAGATGAAGCTGGCTGTGATGCAGCACAAGGTCCAGGTTTTGTTGTCTCTTGGGGTTCAACCTTGACCTCAGTTTTAGGTGCAGCCTGACTTGGTAGAGAATGCAAGTCAACCAGCTCACTCCTTTTGATCTTCTACTTGATCACTCTAATATGCTCATCTATGGTGAATAGAAACATGGGATCAAGTTTGTAGATGCTTCTTGAAAGATTAACATTAGTCTTTATGTGTCTTTTGTATTTTTGTCATAGTATAGGGACTTTTTATATAAATATGTTCCTTTGTTTTCTTGATTAGTATAAATAGCTTAGATATGTTTTGTGTAGATAGTTTTTGAGAGAGATTTAGACGTCTTGTAACTGTTTTCTATACTTTGTATTCTTCTATTCGCTAATCAATGAAAACTCTATGAATTTTTGTTGATTTGATTGTATTAAATTGAATACTTGTGTGTTTTAGATTGAATTGTGTTCATATATCATCACAGATCGATCCATTTTAAGCTCATCAAATGGTATCAGAGCTTTCGGTTCAGTGATTGAAGTTCTTCAACTGTTGAACTCTCAAAATCACTTGAATCTGTGATTGATAAACAATTCAGTCGTATAATTGTTGAATTCAGTTGTGTTTCATCATCAGGAACATGATTTGATTCACAAGTAGCAGTACAATTCGTTCAAATCTGTGAATTTGAGCAAAAAGTTCTTCGAACCTGTTCTTCATTTGTCGAACCTGTTCTTGAATCAAAAGATCAATTTTGGTTGTTAATTGAAGAACTTGAAGTTGAAGGATTGATTATTGATCAATTTCCTACATAATTTGAGGATTTCAGATCAATTAATCAAGTTTTGAAGGATTTCAGAAAATTTAAGTTCGTATGAAACTGATGAATGTGGCGCATTAGATTAAAAACACTGCTGAAAGTTGCCTAAGTGTTAGGCGCATAACAACTGTTTAGGCGCATTTCCACTGTTTGGACGTTTTTCAGTTAGGCGTTTTTCTACTGTGTAGGCGTTTGTCAACTGAGGACTGAAGATTTTCTGAAACTAAGGAATTCCAGGCGTTTTACGACTGTTGAGGCGCATTACAACTATTTGGGCGTTTTTCAACTTGGGCATTTTGGAATTATTCTAAGGCAATCCCTTAGACGTTTCAAAGTCAAAGTCAAAGGAAGTATCACAACTGTTTGGGTGTTTTACCACTATTTGGACGCATCAGCTTTCACACTTAGAAAATTTTTTGAAATTTTTCAGAAACTTAAAAAAATCCAAAAATATTTTCAATTCATTGTTTTAATTCAAAACATTAAAAACAACAAAAACAAAATTAAAAATGGTAAAATCAGAAGACTCAGAGAACAGAGTTCCCAAGCTGAAGAATAGAGCAGATTTCAAGAATTGGTCACTGAGATTAAAACATCACTTGAACTCTATTGATACTGATCTTTGGAAATCAATAGAAAAAGGGCCATATATTCTTATAACTTCAGATGGTCCTGACAGAGGGTTTATCTACACAAAAGAAACTCCAGAACCATACCCTGAAGATGGTCTGCAAGGTGATGATCTAAAAAAGGTGAAAAATGATATAAGAGCTTATTCTCTTATGTGCAAAGGACTGCCACTTGAAGTCCTTACAAGGCTTGATCATTATCAGACGGGATACACCATGTATAAGGCCTTGAAAATAATATGTGAAGGTGGAAAGGAGATCCAGGATCTGAAAAATCAAAAGTTAAAGAGACAATTAGAACTTTTTGAACATTTATCCGATGAAACAATAAATCAGATAATGAACAGATTTGTTCAACTAACTACTGAGATGTCGACTGCAGGCATCAAGAATGATTTAAAAGATCTTAACTTCAGGCTTCTCAATGCTCTTCCATCTTCATGGAAGCAAACAGTCACTCCGTTAAAGCATACTGAGAAAATCCCAATGGATCTTGATCTCTTGATTGCTAAAATAGAATCTGTCGAAATTGATGAAAGTTCTAGAAACAACGACAGAGCAGCTTCGATGTCACAATATAAATATGTTGCTTCTCCAGTAAGTACTGTGGAGAATGCATTCATGGCTATGAATGAAACTTCACCAGAAGATGAGGGTGATCAATTTGTTGGCGCAGGGTTCTTCACTGATTCTACTTACACAAGTGCTCCTGCCTATACAACTCAGAATCAACCTCAATCTCCTCCTATGCCTAAAAGTTCTAAATCTCAAGCAGAGGCTCCATCTGCTATCTCTGCTAAAACTAGAAAAGTTAATGATGTAATAAACATCCTATTATAGGATGAAGAGTCTAAAATAGCTTTCACTGCATTTATGGCAAGCTTTCAAGCTTATCAAGGTAGTCATCTAACTCAACTTGATCTTGTTTTGTAGGATTTGTTTGAAATGGATCCAGACGATGTAGAAGAAATGGATCTCAACTGGCAAATGGTTATGATAGCTTACAGGACTCAGAAACACTCGTATGTCAACAGAAACTACAAGCCGAGTGCAAACAAGTCTGTTGGATTTGATAAGTCCAAATCTAGGTGTTTCAACTGTAACAGCTATGGTCACTTCTCTAGAGAGTGCAAAGCTCCAAGGAATATAGGAGGAAATGGCCAATCAAGCTCAAGTAATCAAAGGTTTCAGCAATCTTCACAGAAGACATTTCAGAAACCTTATCAAAGCCTACCAATGCTAGAATTGAAAGCTGATTCTAAATCATCAGAGGAGCCCAAGAAAGCTCTTGTTGTTAATGTTAAAGATGGTTATGATTGGAGTGCATACGCTGAGCAATTTACTGCTGATTTAACCTCCAATTTATCTCTTGTTGCAGAAATACAAAAAGAAGATTGGTCTGAATTTAATGATCCAAAAGCTGATGGAAACTCTGAGAACGAGGAAGAGGATTATGACCGGAGTGACAAGTCTAATCCCAAGAAAGATTTAGAGGAAGTTGCATTGATGGCAAAATCTGATCAACCAAAGATTGAAAGCTCTAACTCTGAAACTTCTCCTCCTAAATATTCTGAAATTCCATCAGAAGTCAGAGAAAAATTATGCACAAAGTCTTGCTTCGAACATGTCGAATACTACAGAAATTATTCTTATAAGTTTGTGAAAAATTAAGCAAGAAGAACTAATGCATAACAAACTCAAAAATGATCATTAAGTATCTGATGAAAAGACTATATCTCTTCAAAATTTATGGAACAAAACTCTAAGAGAACTTGAAATTGTATCAAAACAACTTGAAGAGATGACAAAAATCTTGAACTGGAGAAGATAGCACATGCTGCTACACAAGTGGATCTCGCAAAAGTTAAAAGTTCTAAAAGTATTGGGACAAAACCTGGAATGAAACAAATACTTTACCAGAAAACTTTAACACTCATGATCACTCTCCAGAAAACAAGGCAAAATTAAAAGCTTTTCAAAACAGACCAAGATGTCTGATGCTAAAGAAGAGAAAACAAACGTGGAAATTTTGAAGAGAAAGATAACGAAAAGATAAAAAATGGTCATCCTATAAAGTAAAATCTTATGAACCAAAGCCTAAAACAAAGAAAGTTTTTGTTACTAAAGAGTCAGTTTTGGAGGAAGTGAATATTATAACTGATAACCAAAACTCAAAAAATCAAAACAAAGCTAAAAATGATGAAGAAACATCAGAAGATTCAAATTCATTTGGTCTAAATAACCCAGAATTCATTAAATGGCAAAAAGACTAGAAAAATAAAGAATGTGAAAAAGAATCTTCAACTGAGGATGTTCAATCTAAACCGAAAACTGGTTCTACAAAATCAAGGAACCTGAGAAGAAGAAGAAAGATAAATAAAGCTAAAAATGAACAAATAAAATTCAGGAAAATCAGTCAAAAGAAACAAATCAAGCAACAAAATTAAAGCCAATTAAATTTATATCTGCTGGTTTGTTGAATGTGAACTCCATTCAAGATGTTAAAGAAAATCCTAAGAACAAATCAACCTCTGATCTGAAAACGGTTCAGATTCTAAGACTTTCGCTGTAGCTAAAAGATTTGTATCTAAGGAAAACAAGAATGAAATTCATGTTCAAAAACAAAAACAAATGGTGCAAAAGAAAAGTGGTTCAAATCAAAAGCACAATCCTTCAAATCAAAAACAACAAATTAACTCTTTGACACCTAAAAGTAAACAAGTTTCTAATGTTGCGTCAACGTCAAAGGTTAATAAGAAATTATTCAAGACTCCACAGAGGTATTGTAACATATGTGACATGTATAATGACAAAACGTCTGAATGTTTTTTTAACAAATACTGTCATATTTGTGATATGAGAAATCACTCAACTTCAGAGTGTTATTTTAACAAATACTGTACCTACTGTGATAAGCAAACTCACAACACTAAAGATTGTTACTTTAGAAAGAATTCACAGAGGAGAGGATTTGCCACTTCAACAGTGAGAAAAGATTATGTTAATATGCAATATAAAAGAAACCAAAATGTTGGTTTTCAAAGATTAACACACCAACCCTCCTTAGGTTTGAACACTTTCAAAAGAAACAATTCAGTGAGACCTAAACAATACTTCAATGATAATTTCATTCCAAGGTCCGTGATAACTAATAACAAAAGTTTTGAAAATAAAAGCTTTTCAAATAATGGTCAGTCAAAAAGCATGAATTTTCCAAACAAGCATAATTTTGTTACAAATAACATAATTGGTAAATTCATAAAGAATAAACCTGATGTCAACAAACTTCACTTTAAACAATTTACTATTGTAGACAAGTTTGGAAAACCCAAGACCATTTCGGCTTGGGTAGATAATTCAACTTAAATTGTTTTGTTTTTCAGGTACGCCCGAGAAGACCAATCAATACTTGGTATGTGGATAGCGGGTGTAGCCGGCATATGACAGGCAATCAGGCCTTATTACAAGATTTTAAGTTAAAAGATGGAACACATGTCGCCTTTGGTGGTGATGTGGGAGGAAAAATAACTGGAGAAGGAACACTATCCAACGGGATTATAAGCTTTGATAAAGTCAACTTCTATTCATAGTTGAACTTTAATTTGTTAAGCGTGTCCCAAATTTGTGATAAATCCTACTTTGGATATTTTGATGATTCTTTCTGTTATATCTTGAAACCAGGATTTCAGATAAGCAAGGATTGCGTGGTTGTTAAAGCTGTCAGAGACTGAGATGTATACAAACTGGATATGTCTCAAGTGGACTCTTCTACAGAAACAACTTGTCTCTTTGCTAAAGCATCAAATGATGAAAGCCAGCTTTGGAATAGACGTCTAGGGCATTCAAATTTCAAGAATATGAACAAGCTTGTAGTGGGACATCATGTTATCGGCCTTCCATCGAAGAAGTTTGCCACAACTGATTTATGCTCAGCATGTTTAAAGGGGAAACAGCACAGAGCGTCTTATAAGTCCAAGCTGATAAACTCACATTCCAAACCCCTTCAGTTGTTGCATAAGAACCTTTTTGGACCAACCAACATGAAGAGTATTGGAAGAAAATCTTACTGTTTAGTTATCATTGATGACTATACAAGATTTTAATGGGTTTTCTTTCTAAATGCTAAATCTGAAACGGCTGAATTAATAAAAGAATTCATCATAAAAGTAGAAAATCAACTTGATCAAAAAGTAAAAATAATTAGAAGTGATAATGGAACGGAATTCAAAAATCTAACTCTTGACATGTTTTGTGCAGAGAAAGGAATATCTCATCAGTTCAGTGCTCCCAGAACTCCTCAACAAAACGGAGTTGCTGAAAGGAAGAACCGAACATTGATTGAAGCTGCACGATCCATGTTAGCCGATGCTAAAATTCCGATCACATTCTGGGATGAAGCAATATCAACTGCATGTTTTGTTCAGAACCGTTCATTAATTGTTAAAGACAAACTGAAAACTCTATGAGTTAATGTTTGACAGGAAACCAAACATAGATTTTCTTAAATCTTTTGGTTGTCCGGTTATGATTCTGAATTCAAGTGATCATTTAGGAAAATTTGAATCAAAATCTGATGATGGATTTTTCGTTGGATATTCATCGGTTTTAAAGGCCTATCGAGTTTATAACTCTAGGACTAACGTTATAGTTGAAACATTCAATGTTAAATTTCTTGAAAACTCTTTTCCATCAGTGTCAAATGGTCCTGCATGGTTATTTGATTTAGATTCATTGTCAAACTCTTTTCAATCCAACTTGTTTAATCAATCTAACTTGCTTGATTCTACAGGTGAAAATAAAATTCAAGGAGATCTCGGTTCATTCAGTGACGATTCGGATTCTGACGATGCAGATGATTCAAGCCCAAACTATCCCTTCTTTTCTTTTGTTGGAGATTCTATTTTTCAGTTAAATAATGATGATTATTCTCATCAACCAATTCCTAATGATGGTATAGAAATTGTCCAACCTGAGTCTGGAACATCATCTATCTCTGGTGATGTAGTTGATTCCGGTAATCTTGATTACTTTATCAACTCACCGACTAAAGTTCCCAATTTCAATCCACATTCTTCAAGCCTATTGCATCAGCTTTCCAACTTGAACCAAACAAATCTGGATGTTCATGTTCAAGGAAATGAAATTTCAATATCTCGTATCCACAGGAACCATCCAACATCTCAGATTATTGGACCATTGAATGTGAGAACTATGAGGAGTAAAATAGAACAAGCAAATGTTTAATTATACTCATGTTTTCTTTCTCAAATTGTTCATAAAAACGTTTCCAAAGCGTTAACAGACAATGGTTGGATCGAGGCTATGCAAGAAGAATTATTACAATTCCGCAAACAAGAAATGTGGAATCTGGTGGATTTACCTGAAGGAGAAAATGCTATAGGCACAAAATGGTTTTTTAGAAATAAAACTGATGATAGAGGTATTGTAATCCGAAATAAAGCGATATTAGTTGCATAAGGATATACTCAAGAAGAAAGTATAGATTATGATGAAGTATTTGCTCCAGTTGCAAGACTTGAATCCATTCGTGTCTTCCTGGCTTATGCATCATTCATGAAATTTAAAGTGTATCAAATGGACGTAAAAGGTGCATTCTTGTATGGACCAATCACAGATGATGTGTTTGTGAAGCAACCTCCAGGTTTTGAAGATTCACAATATCCACATCGTGTGTACAAGCTCAGCAAAGCTTTATATGGTCTACATCAAGCCCCTAGAATCTGGTATGAAACGTTATCACAGCACTTAATCCAACATGGATACATGCGAGGGAAAATTGATCCGACTTTGTTCATAAGAAGGATGCTGATGATTTCTTATGTGTACAAGTGTATGTTGATGATATCATATTTGGTTCAACAAGTCCAAAATTGTGCAATGAATTCGAAGAAATCATGAAATCTCGATTTCAGATAAGTTCTATGGGAGAGATAAATTTCTTTCTTGGTCTACAAGTTAAGCAATCTGCAGATGGTAATTTTATCAACCAAGAGAAGTTCGTCAATAAACTCTTGAAGAAATTTAAGCTGCAAGATTGTCAGTCAATTAGAACTCCAACTGATGTGAACACCAAGATTGAGCCTGGTCCAAAAGGAAAATCAGTAGATCAAACATTATACAGATCGATGATTGGTTCTTTGATGTATCTCACTGCATCTAGACCAGACATTATGTATGATGTTTGTGTCTGTGCAAGGTATCAATCAGACTCGAAAGAATCCCACTTAATTGCTATCAAAGAATATTCAGGTATCTTAAAGGTAAACCGGCTTTAGGGCTATCGTATCCTTACGAAGGAAACTTCGAGTTACATGGGTATACTGATAGTGATTATGGCGGATGTTGTCAAGATAGAAAATCAACAACGGGTGGGTGTCAATTTTTAGGACCCAGATTAGTCTCGTGGCAATGCAAGAAACAAACAAATGTCTTTGTTTCTACTGCAGAAGCTGAGTACATTGCTGCTTCAGCAGGATGTTCTCAAATCCTTTGGTTACAAAACCAACTGCTGGATTACGGGTTCAACTTTCTTAAAACACCTATTTACATTGTTAACACAGCTACTATGTTCATAACAGCTAATCCTGTCCAACATTCAAAAACAAAACATATCGAGATTCGATATTATTTTCTCAGAGATAACTCTGAAAAAGGTTTAATCATTCTGATTCAAATTGCTACTGAAAAACAGTTGGCCCACCTTTTTACTAAAGCCTTCTTACCAGGACGGTTGGAGTATTTGGTAGAGTCAATTGATCTTATTAACCACATGTAAAAATTGGTTTTTGAGTATTTGAGTTAATTGAGTCAAAATATGATCAGAACCCTTCCTTATATGAATAGGACACATCCAAAGAAACTGTCAAAGTTAATTGTCTGATTGTATTTTTGTGTGTGCATGTTTATTAGAAAAACAAAAACCAAATACAAAAATAGAAAATTGAAAAACAAAAGATAAAAATATAAAACCAAAAAAAATCACAAAAATGGTGTCTTTCCTTAATAATTATATAGGAATGAATTTGTTTTGCAATATGTGAGAAATGATAGTACATTAGTATGATCAGTTGCATACTTCGCTTTCGACTAAAGTCTGACATGATCATATATGATGTGCAAGTAAGTTCATGCAATTAGACTGAAAAAGAAAATTCTTGTGATTAAACTAAATCACTCATGCATTCATGTATGTCTATCTTAGCACTAATGAGTAGTGTTGATTTCCCAAATTGATTGCTTGTTAAGACATAATCTCACACCTGATGGTGATATGAATAACCATTAAGCTCTAATTATTTAATGCATCTAACACTTCTCTGTTATGAGTCATCATAGACCTGAAGTGATGAGATATCCTTTGTTGTAAGTGATCACAGACCTGGATATACTCACTGATGTAACAAGATTCCAATGTGCACAAACACCAAATGAGATCTGGATATATGTCAGGTTAACAAGTTGAGAACAGTGACTTCTTGCATATCTTTATGAGAATTAACATCTCTAAGTCTAAGTGTGACTGCATAATGTCATATCTTATTGTACCTTAAACAATCCAAGAATTGAAAAAGTAAGTGTGCTGAATATCTTGCTAAATGCACTCATTTTCTGTCCTTAGATCTCGTGTCTCCTTTGTTGTAGCAATACTAACCTGGAACACACTTGATCAGGATTTATTCATTGTCTATGACTATCCATCAATTTTTTTATTTCAATGTGCTGATCTTATCTAATATGATCTCACTGCAGACATTGATTCATTTGTAAATATTAGATTTTTATTTTGCTTTAATTTTGATTTTTGCATGTTTTTCTGTGTGCAGACATATTAACAATGATTAGTGTGATCTTCATGTGACAAATTCAAGAAACTTCTAAGTTTTGTTAAACTTAAAAGTTTAGGGGGAGTAAAAAGAGTTAAAAGGAAAAGTGTCTAGAAAATTGATTTTCAAATTTCAACATATGAAAATCAAAATTTAAATGTTTTGGATGGAAAGGATGAAGCTAAAAAGTTCAAGCATGTGTATGTTTGACATAATGTAAAAATGAACCTGAAAAATATTTTAAAGTGGAAAAGCTTCTTGCAAAAATATAATATGAGACTATTTGTTAATATCTAGAGACTAAAATGATGGAAAATTATTTTTGAAAAATAAATAAAATAAAAAGGTCAAAATATAAAAATTAAAAATTCAAAATAAAAATAAAAAAAATTGAAATGCAAAAAGTTTAAAATTGAGGGTACATTGTGAAAATTTTGGATGAAAAGTCAAAAATTGACTTTTGGATGAAAAGTCAAAATTTGACTAATTAAAGTCAAAATTTGATAAATTGTTTTAATATTAGTATGTGAACAGTGCAAATATGTCTAAACAGTATACAGGTGGAAGATCTGAAAATTACAAGTGTTAGACACATGAAAGTCATCTCATGCGCCTAAACAGTGTTCATAAGTCCAGGATTAGGAGCATGATGATTTTTCAGGATTTGTACAAGTGTTGGACGTTTTAACAACCTCATGCATCTAAACAGTTGTCATGCGTCTAAACAGTTGTTATAAGTATGGAAAAATGTGGTTAAGTGTTAGGCGTTTCAACATTCTCATGCGTCTGCACAGTACTCGGACTTTCAAGAATTGGGCATATCAAGTGAAAATAACCAAGTGTTGGGTGTTTCAGCTAAGTCCATGCACCTGAACAGTGCAAAAGTACCTAAACAGTGCTAATGCATCTGAACAGTTCTCATGCGCACAAACAGTGCTCATGCACCTAAATACTTAGTGTTAAAATCCAGCCCATGCGCACAAACAGTGCTCATACGCCTAAAATTTATCACCTAGTATATAAACAACACTTTGTGATTTCACATTTCATTCATAAAATTTCTCTTGAACACTCAATTCTCAAAACCCTGTTCTCTCGATAAACCCTTGTTTCTCATTTCGATTGATTTCTGTGTTGCACTTGCATTCGAAAGTCATATTTCTTGATTCTAAGTGTAAGTTTGTGATCAAAATCACTGATATCTTTGATTAACAGGTTGATTTGATTTGGGCGTTTTGAACCTATTCGGGCGTTCGAAACCCTAGACTATATAAATCTGTAAAATGTTGATTGAAATAATAAAATGAACTGAAATTGATGCTTGAATGATAATATAAACTTGATTTCGACCCTGTTTGTGCATTCAAATCCGATCATTCATCAACTTTCGATTCTGTGATGGATTTTCATGTCCGATGATGAAGATGAACAGTTAACAAAAAAAAAATCAAAAATTCAAAATAATATTTTTCCAAAATTAAAATGGTTGATAAAATGTTAACAAATCAAAAATATGAAAAAAAAAATTAAATGTGCAAAGTGACTGAATAGTGTGATTGATCTTAACACTTAGAAATTTTTGAAAATGACAAATTAATTTTGTTAAAACATACAACATCTTCAAATGCAATAAAATGTTAATTGATTTTAATTGTTAAAACTTCGAATTCTAAATGTCTTGTGTTTAATTTTGCAGATGGCTGATTTAAAGTTCGAGCCAAAACACATTGTTGCTGCTCTTCTTAATGAAGAAGGTAGAGATGCTGTCGAATATGAAGAGATGATAAGATTTTTGTTGAGAACCAAATATGTTTATGCAATGTGTTACCAGCCAATTATATATTCAAGGCTGATTAAGAAATTTTGGAACACTGCATACATTGACACTGATAATAATGGAAGAAAAGTTGTTAGAGGTTTTATTAACAATCTGAGGATGATTGAAGTCTCTGAAGATTCTATTCGAGAAGCTTTCAGATTGGGACAAAATGACCCTGATGATTATTCTGAGTTGACCTTTAATGAATGTATAGAAACATTCTTGGCAATGGGTCACCCTAATCACTTTCCAAAGAAGCAATTTTTCAGAGCAAGAGTATATAATCATTGGAAGTTACTGTGCTACATTTTCCAACATTGCATGTCCAAGAGAAGTGCAGGATGGAATTCATTTCATGTGGACATTGCATCCCCGATTATAGCATTGGCAACAAACAGAAGGTTTAACATGGCCAAATGGATTCTGAATGGATTCATCTTTAACTTGGAAAAAGGAATCAGAAATAAGTACTTGATGTATCCAAGATTCCTTTAAATGATTATTAATGAAGAACATCCGAACATACGTGTTAATAGTGTAAGTGGAGAAACAATGATTCTAGAACACATATCTGAGATATCTTATAAGAGATTGGCTATGGTGACAGGAGCTAAGAATGTTCCATTATTTGATTATATCAGGAATGTAGCAAATGATGATGTTGATATAACTGTTGATCATTATCACTTATCAAAAGATGAACCTATTGATCCTAATGATTTGATAGAGGAACTTCCTATTGAGGAAGAGAATGATGAAAATGATGATGAAGAAAATGAAGATAATGATGATAATGATGAGAAAGATAGTTCTAGTTCATCTGATTCTGATGATGGTGATGAAGGTGGTCAATTTGATGATGTTATGAAATGTATACATGATAATGTTCCAGAATCTGAGCAAGAAATTAAGGAAGCTCACGAAGAAGATCATGATGAGACAGAAGAAGTAGAGTCAGCTACTGAAGAAGTGAATGAAGAAATGGATGAAAATGTCCAAGATACAGATCAAGTTACTGAAGAATTCAATGATAATGATACTGAAGTTGTAGAAAGTGAACAAGAGATTGATGTAAATCAAACGGTTGATGATATTATGAGTATGATTGAAGAAATGGTAGATCAAAATGACCAGTTTTAATTAAATGAGAACACTCAAGAGTTTGATATTATAGAAGCTGGCATTATGAATGAATTTATAGAAGAACATCTACCAGAAATGCATGTATCTGAAGAAGAAAACTTACAAAAGAAGATTGATGATCTTAAAGAAGAAAATTTGAATCAATTAAAGATAATTGAAGAGTTGAAAGCTATCAATGAAAGGTTGATTGAAGAAATGAAAGAGAAAGATGAATTAATTGATGAGTTGAGAAAAAGTCAAGATGATAATATGAAGACTTTTGAGGTAATGATGATAGATTTTGATGTGATGGAAGAAAAATTAAAGAAGGTGAATGAGGAAAATGAATTAATGAAAGAAGAATTAGAGAAGTTGAAAGAAAAGAATAAGTCTCCATCTCCTGATTTAATGATTATTTCAGAAATTACTCCTATTGATGTTGAGAAGATTCCAGAAGTTGACAAAGGAAAAAGAAAAATAGATGATGTAGATATTTCAGTTATACCTGAATCATCGTCTAAAATTCAAACGATGATTGATAAAACTGCTGTAGAAGAAGATGATGATGTTCAAGAAATTATTGGTGCACTTGATAATATTGAGGGTGAATTTGAAGACAACTGGTACAATGAAGTACTTGAAGATGAGGATTTGGTGGATGCTAATGTAGATGAAGACTTTTCACCGGTTGATTTGAGCCATGATGACATACGTATGGATATTGAAGATAGGTATACTTATTTGGTGAAAAAGAAGTATAACAGAGTATTTCTAGATGGACTAACAGTATCTCAAATTAATAAAGAATTTGAGAAATGTCTAACTGCTGAGTCTGTTGCTCCGATAGATCCAGATGAAATCATTATTGAGCATGGTGAATGGAATCTTTACAGGGAAGTATAAACATTGAAGAGTTATCAACATCTGAGTTGCACCATCCTAATCCTGATGATATGAATATCAATGCTTTAAGGATGTGGTTGCAATCAAGAAATTACCCGAGAAAGAAATTGAATAGTTTACAAGGAGAATCGTTGAGAAACTTGGTCAGAAGTTTACAAGAAACTGAGAAGCAAACCAAGAAAATGATTGTACTTGATATGGATAATCCTCAGTACCTTAAGATTACTAAGAGATCAACGATTTTGAAGCCTCAGGAGATAAAAGCTATTGCTATGAAAAGCTCAAGATATGAAGCAAGAAAAGAATTAATTAAGATGTTTCCTGAAACAGAGAGGCAAGGATATCAAGTCTCCAGTGAACAAAGGCAACTTTGGAGTAAAGCTCGAACAGCAGGAGACTTAGTGCGCAACGTTTTACAAAAAGGACAATCGATATCTGAGTTATTAAATGCAATGATTGTTCCTGATTCAATGAAAGAAGTTAAAATAGTTGCATGGAAGTATGATGAGGTGTTTGATGCATTTTTAATCAAAAGATTTAATGCTATATATGATGTATATCATTTCTTTTCTAGCATCATACAACTTCCAGTGCAAGATTTGAAAGAATTGAACAAACTTCCATTGATAAACCCAACAAAAGCCAAGAGGGGTGAAATGTTTGTACAGTTACTCAACAGAGGTATTTCTCGTGTGAGTTCTTTTCTGAAAACAAGATATGACCAAGAAGATAAAGAATATTTTCATTCTTTAAAGAAAAAGAAGAAATGTGTTGAAAAAGAAGTTGGTGAAGAAAAATTTATTGATGCTTTCAGTGATCAGTATTTCGAGAAAGTTACAAATCCGGGATTAAAGGTGATTGAAGGGACTCAAAAGTCAAAACCAATTTTAAGATGGTTTTATAATTCTGATACTTTTGAATTGAAGTTAGTGAGAAACTTAGAAGATTGGGATAAAGATATGATATCATTGTTTGGTGTTTTTGAGCTTAAACTTTTACATCGTAGTTATATCTCTTTTCTGTCCATTCAAAAGTTTGAGAAAGTAGTTTCTGAAACAGCAGAAATTGATAAGAAGTATTTTATGTCTATAATCAAAGTGATGAATGCAGTTATGGAATGAATTTCATTGAAGAAAGCCTTAGCTTATGCAAACATTGTGAAGAAAGACATAAAGGATATTGAGTTCATGAGGATTTCTAGTAAAGGTGTATTGGAAATTCATTGTAAAGACAATTCTAACCCAATCGAATGCTATGCAAATGTTGATATAGCAGGTCTATCAAGGCAAACACTGGAATTAATGAACAACATGGAGATTAAAACAAATGAAGCAAAGCCGGAACAAGGCATTCTTGCTGAAAAATTCAAAGCAGCTATTGCAAAAGCATTAAGGGAGCAGGAGCTATACGAAGAGAAACCAGTTTTCACAATCAAAGAAGAACCGGAGGATTTTTCTGGAGCATGAAGACTGAAGATCAAGCTGGAGATTAAGAGAGGAGACTGAAGACAGAAGATCAAAGAATAAAGATAAAGATGAAGAAAAAGATTTTGAAGACTGAAGATATGTTGAAGACCAAAGACCATGTGAATCTTAGGGGGAGTATTGTAGATGCTTCTTAAAAGATTAACATTAGTCTTTGTGTGTCTTTTGTATTTTTGTTATAGTATAGGGACTTTTTATATAAATATGTTCCTTTGTTTCTTGATTAGTATAAATAGCTTAGATATGTTTTGTGTAGGTAGTAGTTTTAAGAGAGATTTAGACGTCTTGTAACTGCTTTCTATACTTTGTATTCTTCTATATTCTAATCAATGAAAACTCTATGAATTTTTGTTGATTTGAGTGTGTTGAATTGAATACTTGTGTGTTTTAGATTGAATTGTGTTCATATATCATCACAGATCGATCCATTTTGAGTTCATCAAAGTCTTTTTCCAGAGAATCCATACAGCTTCAAGAAGCTCACCATCTTCTATCTATCAGCAGACTTCTTCAGATTTGCTCTGATGGTGGCTCTTGACTTTGCAGCCTCTTCTTGAGCACCCTTGAACAACTAGCCTTGCCTTATTCTTGATGACAAGTCCTCTATCATCTTTATTATTCCTAAATACCCACTTGGTACCTATAGTGGTCTTCCTTTAAGGAAGAGGACATAGGCTCCAAACCTTTTGTCTTTTGAATTAAAGTAGCTCCTCCTACATTGCTTCAACCCAACTTCCATCCTTCAGAGCCTCATCAATCTTCTTAGGCTTAATCTGGTCAAGAAACAAGAGTGAAGACAAACATTTTTGTCATGGGTTTTTCCTCTTGTTCTAAACCCTATCTCAATATTTCCAATGATGTTTGTGATAGGATGTGACTTGTGGATTCTTAGTTAAGGAATCACAATAAGTTAGTTGGACAGATCTATATTTGTTGAAATTCAGATATGGTGATTGAGTGTCATCAATCACATCAACACACTTATTAAGAGAAGCTTGATCCAATTAGCATGTCACATCATTGATGTTATCTTCCATGGAATGGTTATCAGCATCAAGAAATTCTTGATTACTATCACCACCTCTATCTCCTCCTACATAAGAAACTCCTTCATTTGAGTTATGTGCCTCTGTGCTGGAAGTTATATGCACCTCAGATGTATCAGCTGAAGAGTTTGTCATAGTTGTGCTGACAAGACTTCCAACTACAGGGCTAGTTACCACTGGAGCTAAAGTAGTTTGATCACTTGGTATTCTCAGCTTAAATCTTGGATCAGAATCTACTGTTGATAAGTTACCTATAGATCCTGAAACATCTTACAAGATTTGTTAAAATAGTTGGTAACTAAATCAAGATCAAATAGCCAATCAGGCCCAGAACCTTTCACACTAGGTGTGTGCTCATTAAAGGTCACATTGGCTGACTCCTTAACTACTCTAGTTCTGAGATTGTATACTCTATAAGCCTTAGCTTGGGAAGAGTATCCAATAAAGTGTCCATCATTTGATTTCTCAGCAAATTTGGCTATCTGATCTTTGGTATTCAAGATGGTGCAAGGACATCCAAATGATCTCAGGAAACCGATGAAAGGTCTCCTTTTATGCCACAGTTCATAAGGAGTCTTACTAAGAGTCTTGATTACTAAAACTCTATTCTTCACATAGCAGGCCGTGTTGATTGCCTCTGTCCAGAAGGTGGTGGGTAGTTTAGAGTCAGATAACATGGTTCTTACAGCTTTAATAAGTGTCCAGTTTCCCTCTCAGTAATACCATATTGTTGAGGAGTCCTTAGAGCACTATATTGTCTTGTAATACCCTTCTCATCACAAAATGTATTAAGGATTTGGTTTTTGAATTTAGTTCCTTGATCACATCTTATGATTTTGACCTTGTGAACACATTGATTCTCAATTTTCAGAATGAAGCTCTTCAAGATCTTAAGGGTCTCATCCTTAGTTCTAAGGAAGAAGACCTAAGTGTATCTTGTCATTTGTGATCACCAAACAATATAAGCTCCTTCCTAGACTCATTACACTAGTGGGGCTTATGAGACACTTTGTGTTGCTTTCCTTTCAGACTTGCAACATAACGGTCATCACTTGTAAACTCTTTCTTTGGCATTCCAGTTACCAAATCATTCTTAATTAATTTGTTCATGTTTTTAAAGTTTACATGGCACATTCTTTTATGCCAGAGGAAAGACTTATCACTATTTGCTTTAGACAGAAAGCAAGAAACTTCTCCTAATGGGGATGTTTTCTGCAAATCCATCTTGTACATGTTCCCTTTCCTGGGGGCTCTGAGAAGAATATGCTCTTAAGAAATGACCACCCCGGGCATGAGAACAATACACTCATGCGCAGTAAAGAGCATGTTATGTCTATGGTCACAAAATTGGGATACACTCAAGAGGTTATACCCAAGCTCCTTAACATAATTTACCTTCTCAACTGAGCTTACCATTTGTGACTCTTCTCCTTCTAGTGATGTAACCACTTGATTCTCCTCCAAAAGCAACTGGCCCTCCATCAATTGTTTCAAAGTTTTGAAGCCAAGAACCATTTCCTGTCATGTGCCTAGAACAACCACTATTAATGATCCATACATTTCCTTTGGTCCTCAACTATTCTTGCATAAAAAGAGATGGTTAGTTGTAAGGTTATATTAGAAGATTAGAAGGCTGATGTAACCAAATAAGCCAAAACAACCAAGGTGCTTCCAGCATGCATGCACTAATGTACAAGGTAGAAGTTGCTTCGGAAGTTTTTCACTCTCCATAGAAAATATTCTAAGTGTAAAATCTTCCGAAGCCAAAGTCCAAATCTTCTAAAGCTAAAGATGAAGTCTTTCGAAGCTTCAAAGACGAAGTCTTCCAAAGCCAAATGTTGTGAAGATTGATTTCTTCCAAAGACAGAGAGGACATGCTTTCACTGATCTACTTTTTCAAAAAGCTCACATACTTTCCGCTGCAACTCTGAAAACTCACCAACTTATACAAGTTGGTGAAAAGTCCATGCTTTTGTAAACTGTAAATTATGATCTTTGTCTGTAACTTCCTACTTTGTACATGTTAACCTTTTTATAATAGAAAAGGATGTGAGCTATGGCATGTCATAGTCACTAGTCAAAAGGCAATCTGTCTTTTGACTCTACATTGATCTTGTTGTCTAGATTAGTGTTTCTAGCTGGCTTTCAAAGTATTGACATCTATAGGATGTAGTATAAAGTATCTCAGGTCCTTGTATTTCTTTTATGCTTTGTACCACTTGTAATAGAACTTGAGAGCAATATACAGCATCCTTGAAAACCATACTTCTCTGTTCTTGTTCTCAGATCTGTCTCATTACTTACTTGCGTTCTTAGTATCATCTCACATAAACCCGGTTCCCCATTTGATCTGTTAAGGATTCTAAAACTCTCCTTATTGTGAGACTGATTGTATTGACCACCCTTTACATGGTCCTACATTAGTTGCGTATGGAAACTCAAGCCTTGTTGGTCTTGGGCTTGTCAAAGTGATTTGAAGATAATTCAATAGTAATTTATCCTATATGCAAGCTCTAAGGATCATTTGTTGTTGTTGATGAAGAACTTTCAGTCGCATGGCCTTCCTTCATCTTACACATCATCTTTGGAAGACTAGACTTAGCCTTTAATACTTAGGGAGTTTTGATGACTTTGGAAGTTTTGGAGACTGAACCTTCAGAAGCCACTGCAACAGACTTCAGTACTTCGAAAGCATTCCTTTCTTCCGAGACCAAATTTTCTTCTGAATGTAAGTTTTCACTTATCTTCATCTTCACTTTGGAGCTTCCGAAAGGAAGAGATTTTCCTTCCGAATCTATCTTCTTCTTATTCTTCTCAGAAGTTTTCTTCTTGGTCATGTGGATAGTACTTTTAGGATTGTAGATGCAATCCTTAGCAAAGTGAGAAATACTACCACATATGATACATTCAACTTGCATACTTCTGAGAGTCTTCTTTTGAGTAGAAGACTGAGCTTGATCTCTTCCCACTTCCTTCTTCATCTCCACGGATTATGCAGCAGGCTTCTCAGGGTAAGGCTTGCTCTTGGAACTAGATGGTTCAGACTATGCAACAATGGTGAACATTTGATCAGTCTTCTTTTCTTGACCAGGATGATTTGGACAAGCACTAGGACTCCCTGTATTAGAGTCCTTGATTGAGTCTTCAGTCTTTACCACCTCAAATCTAGCAGAGATAAAAACTTGTTTTTGCTTGGAGTTGAAAGTGGCCTTGATCTCTTAGGCTTTCTTTGATTTTCTTTTGGCTGCCTTTATCAAGTTCTTCCTTATAGACTTGGTCATCACTGGTTCCTTCTTCTCTCCAGGAGAATAGTGACCCTTCTTAGGATAACCTTTGTCACTCACTTCAGGTTCATCCTTCACTATCTCCTTTACATCTTCATCCTTCTCTTGGATAGGATCAATAGGAGGCAGCTCATCTTGACAAGTTCCATACCTTGGAGATCTTACAGATAGTATAGTGTGTGGAGGAGCTATCTCACTTGACCCTAGTCCCTGCCTATTTGGATAAAAAATCTTTGCATGCAAGGATGAGGATATTTTGTTCTTGAAGGTTTCCTCTTCAAGAACACATTTTTCTACCTTGGCTTTGCTGATCACACGTGATGATCAAGAATAGGGTGGTATTCACCTTGCCGTTTTGTTTTTGTTTAGTTATAGTTTATTATATCTTAGATATTAATGTAATATGATCTAGTTTAGTTTAGTCTTGTTTTCTATTTTGTGGCATGTGAAACTGCTATTTCGCCCTGTAGTTTCTCATGCCATGGTGCATACAGTTTCGTAGTATGCGAAACTATATGCGAAACTAGGTCCTGTATATATATGTTTCTTTGTTCTTCATTGTGTAACTCTAGGAACTTTATTGATTATTACAGATTTGAGTTCATCCTTTGTTTGTGCATTGCTAGGAGCTTACATTTACATAAATGAGCAATTCTTCTTATTCTTCACAAATTCTCTTACAAATGGGTTTTATGTTTGATTTGTGTTCATATTTCATCATTACTTGGTCCATAAGCTATTAGACTTAGTGATATCTTATGGATTTCAATGTTAAATCTTCATCAAAAGCATGTTCAACATTCAGTTGGACCAATATATGGTATCAGAGCCTTTGTGCTCTTGATTGTTTGTGTTTTTGGGTAGTTTTGACATATTCATCTTTTCAATCTTTTCGAAGCTGTTTTACATGTGTTATCCATGGAAGTTGATTGAGGAAAGTGTGGTGTAAACTTTGGAAACCTCTGAAATCATCAGATCTCAAATTGGTTGCGATTTGAGTGAGTTTTGGTGATTTTTGGGTCTTTTTCGCAAAAAGGGGGTTTTCAGATTCAAAGTGCGAAACTGTTGTTCTTCTTGTGAAACTATAGTGCAAAACTACTGATCTTTGGTGGTTTTGATTCCTTTGCGAATCTAGAACGAAAGTTCTTCATTAAGATCAGTTTCCTTGCGAAACTATCTTCCATTTTCTTTGAACGAAAGTTCAATAGTTTCTGCCGAAATTGCTACCGAAACTACTGCAGAAACAAGCTGCGAAACTATCACCTATGAAACTACTGTTTCTTGTGCGAAACTACATTCTATTGTGCAAAACTACTAGTTTTTGACTTAATCAAATTTCAATGACGACAAGTCTTACTCTTGCTGATCTTGAGAGTGTGGCACTAAACAGACCTCCTAAGCTAATCAATGGTGACAACTTTGATGATTGGAAAAGATGTTTAAAAGCCTTCTTCCTGTACATCGATCACACCTAATGGGAGTCAATTGTGAAAGGACCTTATGTGCCTGTTTCAATAGAAGACAATGTAACCATTCAAATTATAGATCCGACAAAATACTCTGAGAGAGACATCAAGCTGATTGATCGGGATCAAAAGGCATTCGGTGCCCTGACCTTGTGCCTGTAAGCAGAAATCTATAATAAATTTGGTGAGTATAAAAGTGCAAAGGCTTTATACGATGCGTTGTGTGAATTCTATGATGGTAATGAGGAATTGGTCAAGGATAAAGCCGTTCAAGCTGAAAAGAAATTCAACTCTTTTGTTGGACACAAAAATGAGAGTCACTGATCTCACCAATCGCCTTTTGTCTGTTACTAGCACACTTAAGAATTATGATGAGAAGCTGTCAAATAATGAACAGGGCATGAAGCTGCTAGATTCTCTACTACCATAATGGAGTCTACAAGTAAGGATGTTGAGGCAAGAAAGGGGATTTCTGGATTACAAACTTATGGACATAATCAACAAGTTAAAGTCCTTTGAGTTAGACCTGAAACGAAGAGAATACAATCAAGCAATGCTTCCATCTCAAGCTTATTCACAGAATGCTGCTCTTATTTCATCTAGTTCAGACTCATCAAAGCATGTGTCATCTTATGGTGGTATGACTGGCACTTTTGACAAGACTACAAGCAGTGGATCAACATCAAAATCCCCAAATCTTTCACAGGTTCCTTTAGAGAGTATGGCTCTATTTGGTCTCTTCGTGTATAGTTATGAAGCATTGGTGGCTGGTGAAGTAAAGGGAAAATGAATGACTGCGGATGATATGTATCAGGTGGATCTTAATGATCTGGAGGAAGCTGGTCTTCAGTGGAAGATGGCTATGATCACTTTAAGGGCGAGAAGATTCATGGAGAGAACAGGAAGAAAGAATTTTGGAAACCAAAATGCAAAGGTTGGATTTGACAAATCAAAGCTCAGGTGCTTCAACTACAAACAGTTCGGGCATTTTAAAAGAGAATGTCCATCTCCCATCGTCACTGAACCTGGAACGAGAGTTAACCGGGTCATTCCGATTGATGATAAGGAAGAGAATAAGAAGAAGAAGGAAACAAGTGTTGAGTTAGCCGAGACTAAAGAAGAAATCAATCATGCCCTGGTAGCTGAGATTGTAGAGGTAGTGAAGAATGAAGTAGAAAGAAGGAAGGGGTATGAAGAGAAAGACGGTTTGAAGAATGCTTATGAAAAGGAGGAGAAGGAGAGTGTGGTGATGACCAGTGTGGTGGATGCTTGTGAAAAGAAAGAAAAGAGTGAAGATGGAAAAGCTGTAAGGGAAGAGGAGTTGAAAATGGAATTAAGGGTTTGCAACTGTGAGAAAGCCCTGGCTGTAGAGAAGAAGGTGATGGAGATTCCATATGAGGTAGTTCAAGACATGTGTTCATCTGCTTGTAAAATTCGTTTGTTTGGGATTTATAAAGTAAACAATATATTAAAAGAACATGAAGGGGAACTAAGAAGGGTAAATAAGGAACTTAAAAAGAATAAAGCAAAATTTTTGTAAAATTAACTAAAGCTTTAAAGAAAATGATAATTTTAAAAAGAATCCTTTTTTAGAGAAACGTGGAAGTCAATGCTTTGATAGAAAGGGTAACTTTAGCTGAATTCAAGACCACTAAACTTAAAACAAAACTTGATAAATGGACTATTTCTTGAATGAAGCTAGAGGAACTCTATAGCAAACAAAGGGGAGCTAGAATTAAGACAGGGTTGGGTTGTGGTAAAACCACTCATGTTTACCCACCGCCTAGCACCTTTTGCTATTCTCTAATGCCTACACCTCATCCTACAAATGATTTAACTAAAAGAGATACTAACAGTTTGTTTGCATGTTTAAAAGGGATGAATCATAAAGAGGTTGGGAAGATTATGATTATGGAGGAAGTAGAGGTCTTGGCAGTAGTAGTTCTAGTTCTTAAGATTCCAAAAAGTCTTTTGTAGACAATAGTTCTAGTAGCATAGATTGTAGTTTGGATAGTTTGCATTCCATTTGTTCTCATTCCAAAATGTTTGAATCAAATGAAGTTGATGTTTTAAGCGTTAATGAAAAAGTTGGTGTTCTCAGTAAAGGCGATAAACATTCTTCAAAATCAAACTATTTTGAAAAATTCATTTCTCTTCCCATTCCCACTTTCACTCCCATTCGGATCACTACTCCAAGTGAAACAACATCCTCACATGATTGTAAAATTTCAGATACCAGAGAATCCACGAATCATGACAGAACATTTGACTCAGAAAATAAATCACAGAAAGTACACGTCACTTACAGTGATTGTGATTCTCTTATGTCTAAGTGTGAGGAAGAGATTATTATGGATAATATTCCTATTCAAAAAGATAAAAGAAAGGCCTAAAATGTTGTTGTTTCAACTGTGAAAAGATAATCATATTGTTAAGCATTGCCCAGAGGTTATAAATAGAAATGTAGATAACCGTTCTTTAGGAAATAGAATAAAATATTTTGTTGATAGTTTCTTTTCTAACATTCATCTTCTCTCCGAACCAAGCCAGTTAAGGTTTGGGTCCCCGTGTCTAAATGATTTTCTTTAATTCATTTTCCAGGAACATTCGAGAAGGGCTAACAGCACTTCGCACGTAAATAATGGATGTTCCAGGCATATGACCGGCTTAAAGGACCTTCTTACCAATTATCGGATAATCAACAGAGGATATGTTGCTTTTGCAGGTGATAAAAAGGGAGGTAAAATGATAGGTCAAGGTGGGGTATCCAATGGTTCTTTAACCTTAGAAAAGGTAAACTTCGTACCAGAATTAGCATTCAGTCTTCTAAGCGTGTCACAAATTTGTGAAAAGAATATTCCTATGCTTTTTAAATCTAACGAATGTTTGTTTCTTAAGCCAGAATTTTTAGTTTTAGATGATTTTCTTATCATGCGAGCTCCAAGTAAAAATGACACGTCTCTGCTTGATATGGACTCCAAAGAATCAACCTCCATCATAACTTGTCTCTTGTCAAAAGCTTCTCCCTCTGAGTCATGTCTCTGGCATAGATGTTTAGGCCATGTGAATTTTAAAAATATTAACAAGTTGGTTAAAAATAATCTTGTTAGAGATTTACCACAAGAGGATTTTTCTGTAATTGAAAAGTGTATATCTTGTGCTAAAAGTAAACAACATAAGAAATCACACAACACTAAACAAGAAAGTTCTATTTTTAATCCTCTTGAGTTATTACATTGTGATCGGTTCGGTCCAATAAGTGTGAAGAGTATTGCTAAGAATCTTATTGTCTTGTTGTTACAGATGATTATTCTAGATATTCTTGGCTTCAATTCCTAGCACATAAAGGGGAGACAGCAGAGGTGTTGCATAAGCTGATTTTAACCTTTAAGAATATCAGCAACAAGAAAGTTTTGGCGATCAGAAGTGACAACAGGACAGAGTTTAGAAATTAGATCTTTGATTCATTCTATGCAGGCAAAGGGATTCTAAGACAATTCAATGATGCCCGAACACCTCAGCAGAACGGTGTTGCTGAAAGGAAGAACTGCACTCTTATGGAAGCAGCCCGAACTATGCTCATAGAATCTAAACTTCCTATTATTTTCTGGGCAAAAGCAGTCAACTGTGCTTCCTACGTTCTAAATAGAGTCTGATTATGAAAGACAAGATGAAGACTCCATATGAACTGTTTCACAAGCGAAAACCATTGATTGACTTCTTTTGTCCTCTCGGTTGCTCATGCATGTTATTGAATACTCAAGCTCAAAATTCCAAGTTTGGATCAGTGTTGGATGAATGTTACTATGTCGGATACTCTTCAACTCAAAAGGCTTACAAAGTATACAACAAACGAACACGAATAGTGCAAGAATCCTTCTATGTTGATTGGCAAGAGTCCAATGTTTCCAACATTGGTTCTGATCCAGATTAGTTCTATGATTCAAACACCATTTTCAATTCATTCAATCTACCATCCTTCCCTGACTATGACGTTCCTTCATCAAGTGGTCAACCATTCATTCCTGTTCAACCATAACCTCAACCACAACCAGAACCACTACCTCAACCTTAACCTGAACTACAACCTCATCTTCAACCAAATCTCTTACCTCAACATCAACCTAAACCTGAAAACCAAATCCCTTCAACACCATCACAAATGCCATAAAGTCCTATTTCCAATCAACCATCCACCATACCATCATCCACCTCACAACCATCTTCCCCACAACCCACTTCATCCAATTCCTCAACCCTCAACACTAACTTTAAAACCCTAAAAGATCACCCACATGATTATGTCATTAGTTTAATATCTGACGGCGTCAGGACTCTAAGCCAATCAGGGCTAATCGATGAATGTCTCTTTGCTTTCTTTCTATCTCAGACTGTCCCAAAAAATATGGCCATAGCTCTTCAAGACCCAAGTTGGGTGGAGTCAATGCAATTAGAGCTTTAAGAATTCAAAAAATTAAAAGTGTAGTAATTAGTTGATCTTCCTCCAAATAACTATCCAATTGGTACAAAGTGGATATTCAAGAACAAACCAGATGATCATGGGGTTGTGAATAGAAACAAATCAAGGCTAGTTGTTCAAGGATTTGCTCAAGAGGAGGGGATTGATTATACTGAGGTGTTTGCCCCCGTGGCTGGATTGAAGCCATCCGGATTTTCCTAGCTCATGCTGCTCACAAAAACTCCAAAGTCTTCCAGATGGACGTCAAGTATGCATTCCTGTATGGAGCTATTAATGAAGAGATTTATGTCTGTCAACCACCGGGTTTCAAAGATCCAGATTTTCCTGAAAAAATTTACAAACAGGATAAATCCTTGTATGGATTACATCAAGCTCCTAGAATCTGGTACGAAACCTTAACACAGTATCTCCTCTGCAAAGGCTTCACACGTGGAACTATAGACATGAATTTGTTTAAGAATGAGGTTAATGGAGATGTGCTCATTATTCAAGTATATGCCGAAGACATCATCTTCGGCTCAACGAATGAGAAGTTGTGTAGAGAGTTTGAAGAAGTGATGAAAGAGCGCTTTGAAATATGTATGATGGGGGAGATGTGCTTCTTCTTAGGATTACAGGTAGAACAAAAGCCAGATGGAATTCTTATTCATCAAGAGAAATACATTCTGGAAATCTTATCGAAGTACAACATGAGTGATGCCTCTCTCGAGCTTACTTTCTCTGCACAAACCTGCCTAACCCCTGATGACAATGGAAAGCCAGTTAATGCTCACCATTATCGTTTTATGATTGAATCTCTAATGTATCTCACCGCGAGTCGTCTAGATATTACATTTGTTGTTTGTTACTAAGCTCGATATCAAGCCAATCCAAAGGAATCTCATGAAAAAGTTGTTAAACGTATCTTTAGCTACTTGAAGGGCTCTCCTCGTTTGGGTCTTTGATACCCAGAGGGAGGAAATTTTGATCTTCATGCGTACTGTGATAGCGATCATGGAGGTTGTAAGCTTGATAGAAAGTCAGTTATCGGTGGGTGTCAATATCTTGGGGATTGTCTTGTTTCATGGCAAAACAAAAAGCAGACAACAGTTTCTCTATCCACAGGCGAGGCTGAGTATATTGTTGCTTGTTGCTGTCAAGTGCTGTGGATTCAACATCAATGATGGATTACGGGATTAACTTTCTTCACACGCCACTCTTCTGTGATAATGAAGCGGCTGTTGGAATCGCCAAAAATCCAATCCATCATACTCGCACCAAGCACATTGCAACAAGAATTCATGAAATTTGAGATGCTCAAGAAAAAGGTTTTATAGATATTATTCCTATTGACACCAAAAGTCAAAAGGCCGATCTTTTCATAAAAACTTTTTATAAACCTCGTTTTTATGAATTGATTAACATGTTATGTCTAATATCTTTTTAAGTGCAAATTCTGGCGGTGATCTGTAAATATTTAATATGTGTCTTATGTTTGAGTTCTTTAAAAAAAATCTTTATAATTCATGTGCTAAGAAGCTTCAACACCCACACTTCCCGAAAGTGTATCACATTTAAAAAGAAATTTCTTTTGTTGCACTTTAATAGATATTTCGAGGGAGAATAGACTTTGACCTTTTTAAATTTTTCTTTGGCTCTTCCTTTTAAGTTGTTGTGTATATAATCTTATCTTATCTTTGGTGTAGGATTTAGGAAGCTTGGATAGTGTCTGAAGGAGGTCAGAGGCGTTGTGTTAGAATATGTCGGTAGGCCCGGTGGCCTAAAACAAAGTAGACGGTGATTGTGTGACTTAACTAAGAATCATCCTCAGTGATAAGGTTTATTCTCATGTCATCTCGGCATGCACAAAGTTACAAGTCTCGTCATAATCTGTGTTGAGAGTGGCTGTTTTCTGTGTTTGACCTTGAATTCCCAAATTTCCCTCATCCTTAAGCCTTGAATAAATTGTGTGTCCAACTCCTCTGCTATGCGTAAGCATTGACTTGGAGTGATAATCTTCTCTATTATACGTGAGTATAGACCTGAAGCTCTCATCAACACGCTCAAATGATGATCTTCTCTAAAGTTCTCATCATTTTGCTTAAATGATTATCTCTTCTGTTATAAGTGAGTATAGACCTGGAGCTCTGATCGTCCACCCATCATCCATCATTATATATATTATATGATCCGTGTTATGTCCACCCTGGTAACTTTCAAGCAGAATCAATGATTACACTCAATAAACCATGATGACGAGATGAGTTCTTTGTCGAATGACTATGGGAATCAAGTTTCTTGAGCGTTCTTAAGCGAACCCAAAACATGATAAAATTATGTTACAAGTCTTCACTGAAAAGACTACGGCATGGGTTTAAATGGACAAGCATATTGGCAATCCCGCTAATCCTCGACTCTCTAGACGATTTCTTGCAAAAGCGTGTCTGATGTCCTTGCTTCTGTGCTTTATTTTCAAATTCTTCTTTTTCTTGTCAAGTCTCGTGGGTTGAGAAGTCTTCTTTTCACATATAAAATATGATAATATAAAATTTTGTTCATGCAAAACTGTTATTTCGCAGTGCGAAACTACTATTTCGGACCTGGTTCTGCAAGCAAAACCATAGTTTCATTGGTTGTGCGAAACTATTGTTTTGCCATGCCAATTTATAGTTTCGGCATATACGAAACTGCGGTGTATATAAACTAGTTTCGTCGGTTGTTTCGCCATTTGCGAAATTCCTAAAAATTTTTGAATTCGAACCGACTTTCTGACCTTGAAATCGAATCTGTATTCTAAAGTGTGTCTCTTGCAAATGTAATCGGTAAATCTTTTTCTTGAACATGTTTCAAACCGTAGAATGTATTTGTTTGGGTTTTAAGATGAAAAATCGATTCGGTAACTATTGGGTTTCGCACATTCAATGTGCGAAACTAAAGTGTTATGTTGCGAAACTGAACGAAAGTTCTTTGATCCGTGTGAAACTGTCTATTCATGCTGCCTGTGTGCACTAAACAGTTTCGACCGGATCTTGCGACCCTATAGTTTCTTAGACCATGCGAAACTATAGTTTCCAATGTGAAACTAGAGTTTCTCAATGCGAAACTATAGTTTCTCAAACCCTTTGTGAAACTATGTTTTCCATTGCGAAACTATAGTTTCTCTCGTGTTCCTTCCTCAATGCGAATCTATATTCTTCAATGCGAAACTATTGTTTCTACATGCGAAATTATCTGTGAATCTAATAATAATAATAAAAAATAGTAAATAGACAATAATAATTAAAATTATAAATTTTAAATGTTTTGTAATCTCTTGTGATGTAACAAATTCTCGGTTTCACCTGCAGTCATTATGGGGAGTTTTAAGTTTGATCCCAGTTCAAACGTGGTGGCGTACCTAAATGATAGAGATCCAAAGTCTGCCGACTATAGAGATGCCATCGATTGGCTGAAAAGATCTCCCATCTACTATGCCATTTCTCACTCTCCCATTATAGATGAGAAACAGATCAGAAAGTTCTGGAGAATGGCTGAGTATGACACCAAGCAGAGGATTATCAAAGCATCGGTTCAGGGAAAGCTATTTGAGATATCAGTCAAGAAGTGGCTAAGGCCTTGCATCTGGAGGATGACATGGGGGAGAGCATTGAGATGACTGATTCAGAGGTCATTAAAGCATTTAAAGATATTGGTTATGAGGGAACCAACTTTGAGAATAGAAAGGAGATAACAAGTCATTTCTATCAAAGGAGTGGGGGTTCATAGCTCATGTGTTTGTTAGCTGTTTGGATCGTAGGAAGAGAGGATCAGATGGACTAAATCTAAGATGGTCCACAGCTATAATTATGTTCTGTGAAGGTGAGAAGGCAAAGATAGCCCAGATCATTCATAACTATTTGTTAGAGAACATCATGGCTCTAAAGAAGGATAAGTGGCTGCTCTATCCAAGATTCATTCAGATCATTCTAGACTATCTAAAGCCAAACTTACCTAAGCTCAGAGATGAACTGAGATTGACTTCGATGAACCCGAGGATCTTTGCTGACTGTGCTGCCTCCAGGCATGATTTTTTAGCAAAGATTACATATCCGCCGGAGAATATGTACACTGAAGAAAGGTGGAACTATATTAAGACTTTGATCCCTCTTAAGGAAAGAAGAGCAGCAGAGACCGAGGAAATGTGGAGGAGATTAGAAAGAGAAGGAAGTACACGAAAGAGACAGATTTGACCTTCAAAGAGCAATTGGATGAGATTGAGGAGGAGCTGAGGAAGAAGAGGAAGAAGAAGGGTGCAAAGAAATCATATTCACATGCTAGAGTTGATTCCCCTACACGGGAAAAGAGGAGTAAAAGCATGCAGCCAGTCATTCCTGAGACTTGGCCTGTAGGAGGAGCTGGGAGGCCAAGCAGGGACATTAGATAAGAGCTTGATAAGGATGTGATTAGAAATGTCAACACATCCTTATCAAATTAGCTAAGCATGATAAAGACCAAGCTGATTAAATTAGAGGAGAGGGAGAAACTAACGGGTTTAGAGATTGATGAGATGAAGAAAGTTATATTAAGCCAACAGGATTTGATAAGAAGGTTGTTGGAAGAGGTAAGTGATCTAAGGAGGACTTTTGGTACAGTGATGTACCAAGTGTTAAACAAATCAGGGAAATGACTGACACATCCAAGTTCCCTTTTATTTATAAGATATCAGGAGCAGGTGTGAGTGGGGTAGGAGGATCGGGAGCTGGAGGTAGTGGTGCTAGAATCTCTGGAGCTGGTGGAAGTGGTGTAGGTGGTGATGAAGCTGATGATGGGGATGAAGCTGGTGTTGGTGTTAAAGCTGGTGGAGGTGATGTCGGAGGTAGTGGTAAAGGAGTCGATGATAAAGAAAATGCTGATCAGGTGTTTGAGGCTAGATTCATTGATATGGGCTTTAATTTAGATACTGATCTGACAGGGAATGAGGTGATAAGGGATAAAAGACAAGGATGAGAGAAAGGGCATGTTGAGTTGAATTTGATTGAATGAGGAGGAAGAGGTGGAGGAATAGTTAGTGGATTATGATTCTGAGCCAGAGTTTTATATAGTTGATGAGAGGCCAATGACTTACGTGGCTTAGAGGAGTTTGGTTGAAGGAGATGTGGTTGAAATGGACAGAGAGGATTGGTTCTATAAGGAGGAAGAACCATAGAAACTAACACCTCTCTTCTAAGACATTCAAGAACCAGGGAGGAATGAGACGACAAGAAGATAGTGAGCTGGAAAGACAACGCGAAGCTGAAAATGTTTATGATCAAAAGGCGTGGAGGCGGGATCTCATATATGCATAAAAGGAAGGCGTTCAAGACCCTTCCTAAATGGGATTTAAGGAGACTAGCTGAGATTCCCCTCTTTGACTCGGGCTTGAGTGAACGTGCCAAAATGTTAGAGCATGAGATCCGTCAGGGCGTTCAGGACAACTTTAAAGCTTTTGATACATGAAGCTCGAGAGGAGAAGGTTAAAAAAGGATCTTGATTGGGTGATCGGGAAAGGAAAGATTGTGTTGAAACTAAAGCCTACAAAGACCGTCAACAGAGTAAGGATACCTGATCAACAACATTCAAGACTGCAGAAATTTGAGAAATGGTTCTATGATAATTAGACTAGAGAAGCAGTAGTGAGGGTAAAGGATGGAGATGAGATAAGCCTGTTTGATCCTATGGAAGTATTCTCATTCAGTGACGAAGATCTGAAGATACTATGCGAGAACCAAATTAAATTCAGAGCTGGAGAAGAGACGAAGACAGAGGCGAGCTTTTTTGAGCTGGTAGCCAACAAGGATAGGGGCGTGAGATCGGAAATCAAGCAGCTTGAAAAGAGTTTGCAAGAACACGAGGATCTAGAGGTGGAAGTTAGAGACTTGGCCCGATTGATAGAGCAGACAAAGGCTGGAGCTAGTCCCGAAGACCAGGCAGGTGAATACCCCCCTAGGAGGAGTATTGATGATAAAAAATAGGGTGGTATTCACCTTGCCGTTTTGTTTTTGTTTAGTTATAGCTTATTATAGCTTAGATATTAATGTAATAGGATCTAGTTTAGTATAGTCTTGCTTTGTATTTTGTGGCATGCGAAACTGCATGCGAAAATGCTGTTTCGCCCGGTAATTTCTCATGCCATGGTGTATACAGTTTCGTAGTATGTGAAACTGTATGCGAAACTAGGTTCTGTGTATATATGTTTCTTTGTTCTTCATTTTGTAACTCTAGGAATTTTATTGATTATTACAGATTTGAGTTCATCCTTTGTTTGTGCATTGATAGGAGCTTACATTTACATCTTTGAGCATTATTCTTCTTATTCTTCACAAATTCTCTTACAAATGGGTTTTATGTTTGATTTGTGTTCATATTTCATCATTACTTGGTCCATGAGCTATTAGACTTAGTGATATCTTGTGGATTTCAGTGTTAAATCTTCATCAAAAGTATGTTCAAACGAGTTGGACCAACAACAAGCTCAGCCGGGCATTTAGTTAACTTGGTTATGAGATCTTTAGTTTGAGTCATGTAGTTTGTATGCTCATGCTTAAGAGTAGAAATTGTTTTCTCTAAATCTTCAATTTTAAGTTTATAATCATTTTCTGCTCTTTTAAAGTCATCTTTTAAAATGTTTAAGGACTCAAGATCAGATCTTACTTCCAAGTTGTAGGACCTGTACATGTTAACTTTAGCAATACATTCAGGAGTACAAAGATGTTCTAATACCTTGGCTTCTTCATTATCAGCCATCAGTGCTTGGTTGGGAGAAGCATCTTCTACCTGAAAGCTTCAGTCAAAGCCTCCTTCTTCAACAGCAACAGTAGCATGTTGTTTTGGTTGACCTAGCTTCTCACTTCTGGGAGCTGCATCAGTGTAGTTTGGTATGGGTTGTGCTTGGCTACCATTTGTCCATGGTACCTTGCACTCTCTAGCAAAGTATCCTATTTGGTTACACTTGTAACATTCCACCTTGCTTTTGTCCAAGCCAAACTTTCTACTGGCCATATTGCTTGGGAACTTCCTTCAGATTCTCTTGTAAAACTTCTTGTCTCTATGAGTGAGAAGAGCCATCTGCTAGACTATCTCCATATACTTTAGGTCACCTAGATGGATACAATCCAAGTCTTCAAGAGTGAAGAGAAAGTTACCACAACTTTCATCAGCAGACACAAAGGCTTAAGCAGAGCTTCTCTTTTGGAATGGGCTTCCTTGGATGTAGCTCTTCCTTGGTGTCTCAGGGAAGGTGTTGAAAGGACCCTTTTGTGAGTTGTCAGAGTAGCTATTAAGATGATGTTGTGGTTATCTGCTATCTCTTTCAACCACATGGAGGGCTAAACTCTGTTGATTACTGGAAGAGCTGCTTGATGAATTTTGCTTGTTCATCTCCATCTGGTAACCACTAAGGATACCATAAAATTCAGGGAGAGTAAGGGTAAGAGGTTTTCAGTTCTCTTAATGGCCATACAATAGTGAGTCCATTGTCTGGGAAGAGAGAAAATGAACTTCCTTACAATGTCCCTATTCTCAAGCTTTACTTCAACATCCATGAGAGTGTTCATAATCTTAATATACCTGAAGTATTGTTGAGTCATGGTTTTACCTGTCTTGTAGGTGATGTTCTCAAACTATTGCTTCATGAGGTCTTTCTTGTTTTCCTTGGCTTCCTTAAACCCCTCATAGATGAGCTTAAGTGCATCCCAGAGCTGCTTAGCAGTTTTGTACTTCTTGAAGCCTTTGTATATAGAGTTTGGAAGAGCAGTTTGGAGAGCGGTCATGGCTTTCTAATCTACATCAATTTTCTTCCAATCTTCCTCAGAATAGTCAGCCATTTCCTTTGGAATCATCCCACCTCCAATAGTGGTTGAAGAGGTGCTTGGGATGTGAGGTCCTTCAACGACAGATCTCCACATTTTGTTGTCTTGAGACTTGATGAACCCTTCCATACGTTGGCACCAAGTATCAATGTCACCAGGAGTGATCAGTGGAGACTTTGTCATGGTACCGGTTTCCATATTAACTTTTAGAGAGCTTCCATATGAGCCGGTAAGTGTTTTGTGAAACTAAAGAGATCTAAGATGGTCTTACAATCAAGAGCCTGAAAAGCTCTGATACCAATTGCAGGACCGGTGAAGGGGGTCAATGCAACAGTTTCACAGTTGTTAGGACAGTGTTAGAACACTTAACAGATCAAATAGGGAACTGGCTTATGATGAAACAAAAAACACAAGCAGTTTGGAGAACGGTCATGGCTTTCTAATCTACATCAATTTTCTTCCAATCTTCCTCAGAATAGTCAGCCATTTCCTTTGGAATCATCCCACCTCCAATAGTGGCTGAAGAGGTGTTTGGGATGTGAGGTCCTTCAACGACAGATCTCCACATTCTGTTGTCTTGAGACTTGATGAACCCTTCCATACGTTGGCACCAAGTATCAATGTCACCAGGAGTGATCAGTGGAGACTTTGTCATGGTACCGGTTTCCATATCAACTTTTAGAGAGCTTCCATATGAGCCGGTAAGTGTTTTGTGAAACTAAAGAGATCTAAGATGGTCTTACAATTAAGAGCCTGAAAAGCTCTGATACCAATTGCAGGACCGGTGAAGGGGGTCAATGCAACAGTTTCACAGTTGTTAGGACAGTGTTAGAACACTTAACAGATCAAATAGGGAACTGGCTTATGATGAAACAAAAAACACAAGCAGTTTGGAGAGCGGTCATGGCTTTCTAATCTACATCAATTTTCTTCCAATCGTCCTCAGAATAGTCAGCCATTTCCTTTGGAATCATCCCACCTCCAATAGTGGCTGAAGAGGTGCTTAGGATGTGAGGTCCTTCAACGACAGATCTCCACATTCTGTTGTCTTGAGACTTGATGAACCCTTCCATACGTTGGCACCAAGTATCAATGTCACCAGGAGTGATCAGTGGAGACTTTGTCATGGTACCGGTTTCCATATCAACTTTTAGAGAGCTTCCATATGAGCCGGTAAGTGTTTTGTGAAACTAAAGAGATCTAAGATGGTGAGATCTTACAATCAAGAGCCTGAAAAGCTCTGATACCAATTGCAGGACCGGTGAAGGGGGTCAATGCAACAGTTTCACAGTTGTTAGGACAGTGTTAGAACACTTAACAGATCAAATAGGGAACTGGCTTATGATGAAACAAAAAACACAAGTAAAGGACAAAACATTAAAAAGATAATATGGTTTTCAAGAATGATGTATATTACTCTCAAGTTCTTAGAAAGTGTTACAAAGCTTATCTTCTGAAGTTACAAGTACTTGAGATACTTTATACTACATCCTATAGCCGGTCATACTTTGAAGGCCAGCTGGAAAACTAATCTAGACAACAAGATCAATGTAGAGTCAAAAAGTAGATTACCATTTGACTAGTGACTATGACATGTCATAGCTCATATCCTAATATATTACAAAAGGATAAAACTATAAGAGTAAAAAGTTACAGACATAAGATCTTAATCTACTGTTTGACAAAAGTATGACCTTTTCACCAACTCATATAAGTTGATGAGTCTTCAGAGTTGGCAGCGGAAAGTAGTTCAGCTTTTGTCAAAAGGTGATTCAGAAAAAGCATGTCTTCTCTGTCTTCGAAAGAAATCAGTCTTTGGCTTCAGAAGACTTTGATCTTTTGGCTTAGGAAGATTTGATACTTAGTATAAGTTATTGAGTTATGTCAAATCTTCCGAAGTAACGTTTTTGTACTTCACATATGCATGCTGAGAGCTCTTTGGTTGCATCAGCCTCTAAGTGTGATCCTTACATATATAATATTATTACATTAACTAATTTAAAAAAGTAATATGAGATTACGTATACAAAATATAATAGATTACATATACTTACTATATGTAAGTTTACTATTTAATTAATCATGCCATTCTTAAATTAGACTTAGACAACTTACAATGGCATATCATTCATTGTATGTGCATATTTTTTTTAACATAGATGGTGCATTGTTAACATAGATGGCGCATTACTAATTGTTTCACATAACCTAAGAGCATTAACATCTCATATTTAATTATCATGAGTGTGTTCTCCATGTTATTTTTAAACAGTTTTTAATTAATAAATTAAAACTAATATAAAGTATTATATATAAATATATAAAAATTAATTAAAAAATATAAAACTACTAGATAAATGAACATGTCAATAATAAAATATTATTTTCGTTTCGCAATTTTACGCAAATATATTCCAGCAATCGTTCAAAAAAATATGTTCTAGCAAATCCCATCGGAGGTTAAAATGGGTTTCTTATGTAATTATCAAATATTAATTACTTTCATTATACTCTGAAAACGTCAATCCAAGTACTTGCCAAGGCCGCTTACCACTCCTAAAAATAATTTATTTTGAATACAACCTGATTTTCCTTAAAGTATATATCAAAATCCTGAAAGAGAAAAAAATGCATATATTATATTTTTTAAATTAACGAACACAAGGTATTATAGAAAATGAAATAAAACTTTAAATGAAATAATAATAAAAATATGAAAAATTGAAAAAATGTGGGAGAAGCTTAGAAACTTTCCCGAGAGGGAGAGAAGTTGTGGGAGAAGCTCAAAAACTTTATCAGGAGGGGGCTGTAAATGTTTTCACGTCCAATCTCGCATGCCATTGGCTCCTGTGTCAAACTTATACTTGTAAGTATAAATTAATCAACGAGGTCAATCATAAAAAAATTGAAATAATTTAAAAGTATATTTTTATGCATTCTGATGAAAAAAAGAAAGAAAAGAAAATGGTGTATAACAAAAAAGGAATGGCGTATAACAATGCCACACATCTTTACTACCTCGTCACGACTCGATCACATTATTACTTATATTAAAATGCAAATGATGTGCTACAATAAGCTTTCTTTGTTTACTTTTTGACCATTTCTTTTTTATAATTTTATTAATATAGCTTAGTTGACAAATTGGTAAAGTGTACAAGTTTCTATGCATGTATTTAATAATATGAAAGAAGACTCGCGCATTGCCATATGCGAAGGGTACTATTGCTATGACCCCTCGACCTAATAGACAGGTTGACACACATGCATTGGGGTCGAAAACATGAAAGGATGGCTTATAAAGGAAAAAATCCCAATGGAATTAGGAATTGTGGACCTTAGCAAATCACTAAAGGTTCTGTGTATCGGGCAAAACAGACTGCCAAGCAATAAGTTCGGGATCATGATTCCCAATCCCATAGCAGACCGCTAATGGAACAACATAACGATCCACTAAGGCAGTCACGGACTGTCATGAATTAGCTTAATGGTCCGTGAAGAATATATTCCTTTTTAAGATGTAAATATTCCATTTGAAAGATGCGAATTTTCCATTTTAAGTCGGTAGCGGACCGCTGAGGTTGGTGTAGCGGTTCGCAATAGAGCCCAATCGGGCAAAAGTGGCATAAAAACCTAAAAATCCGACTTTTACCCCATTTACAGAAATCATTCTCGGCCTACCCTCTCTCTAACCGCACCACTCCCTCTCTTTACGATTTTGACTCGTTGAAAGGCTTGGGTGGCGAACGAGGTTTGTAGAAACGCTCGTGGGTGTTTGCTTGGCTTAGAAATGATGTATTGGTGTTTCCTTTTATGGTTCTTGATGAATTGAATCAATAACAACCAAACTCCTGTTGTATTGTGCAGAGAGAAAAAATGACCACACTCTCGTTGCGAAGTGCGGTTTAAAAAACTAGTTGCCCATAAGAGCGCATAGAATGATTTTCAGGGAAAGAGTTTTCCCATTTACACAAAAGAAAGGGGTGGTTTTCCCAAATTTCCCTAGGTCCTTTCCCAAGACATCCTTCATTTTCTTCTTTCTATTTTATCCTAACCCGATGAATATTCGTCAAAACTCACCAATGCTTTGTCACCATCATCACCTCCCCTGTTAATCACCGCCTTCCACGTTTCTTTCCCGTTCTTTTCCACAGGACGACTCCCACTAACTATGAGTCAATGAATGGGGTGTGTTTGGGTAATAAAAATAAGAAAAATTGAATTTTAATAATCTAAACTATTAACTATTTGACCAATACTAATCCCAACTAACGATTTAACCAACATTAATTCTAACTTTCGATTTTGTTACTAATAACCGTTCCAATATAACTATTCGTTAACTTCGTTAGTTTTTTATGACGTATCACATAACGTGGTTCGTGACATGACGTATAATATAACTATAAATAATAAAAAACATAAATATATTACTCAGTTCTTTTTTTTTATCAAAGATCATTTTCCGAAGTTATTTAACGTAAGCTTGGAGACAAAGAGAGGAAAAAAATTTAGTGATATATTTATATATCTTTTATTTTAAATTTGTAATACGCCATATCACATGTCAGATCACGAGCAATATTACTTGCCACAACATAAAAAACTAACGGAGTTAAAGAGTAGTTAGAATATGACTTTTATTGACAACAATAACAAAAATTAAGATCAAAATTGATCAACTGTTAAGATTAATATTAATTAAATTATTAGTTATAAATAGTATCAATAAATAGTTAATAGTTTGAATAATTAAAATTTGATTTTATTTAAAGTAAAATAAAAAAAGTTAAAGTGAAAAAAGGTTTAAAAGTCTATGAGATGGAAGCTGGTAGTACTCCATCCTCATCCATCTCCTATTTTCCCTCGATCTCTCTCTCTCTCTCACATCCCTTTACGCCTCTTTTATCTCTCTCTCTCTCTCTTTAAGATTAAGATTAAGATGTAGATGTAGATGTAGATGTTGATGAAATCTAACCCTTGAACAATTCTATGATCGATTCCTCCGTCTTTTTCTTCACCGATCACGGCTAGGGCACCTCACACACAAATCAATCCTCCTTATATCTTCTTCTTCTTCTATCCCTTTCCTCAAATCACATACATTGATTCAAACTAGCTAGATCTACCTCTTTATTTTACCTTTTGCTTGATTTCAGTTACAATTCATCCGACTTTTTCGTTTCTTCTTTTAATTTTTAGATTCAATTCGATTCTCCATCGTTTCTTGTTGCTGGAGTTGATATCTCATCAGCAAACTGCCTTCTTCCTTGAGGTAAAAGCTCTTGCTCTTTCACATTTCTGAATTGCTTCTTCCTGTAATGTAATTCTTTTCCTCATAAGTGTTTGCGTGGCTTCAACTGCCTTTTATGTTAGGTTCCTTTCTAATTCTGGGCTTTAATCTTTCTTTCTCACTAAAATCTGCTCTTGACATTTGTAAATTCATCATCAAATCTAACCCAATCAAATCTTGGCATGTTGATTTGTTCTTCTGTTTCTTAGTATCGAAGGGTGTTTTGTTGTCCCAATGACAACTTTTCTGTGTTTGGGGTCAAATAATCGGTTCTATGCTAGCTGCAAAACACCATTAAAGTTATTGATTACTTCTTCGAGTAGCAGAAGTACACCCATTGTTTTGTTATAGATGATTCTAATTGTACCATATGACACAGATACTTTTAAAACGCACTCTCTTTGAAGTTTGTTAGTTTTGATGTGGATTGTTTATATGCAGTCATGATAGCAAATCATATTACTGATAGATGGTTGTTTGTGTGTTATGTAGATGAGTAACACGACAAGTGAAAGCGATGACACGATTATGTCCAGGGATTGCATTACTTCACCATCAATTGATGAAGTTAGCACTGAAAGAAACATGCGAGGAAATGGCGCGCTCAAGAAAGGTCCATGGACATCCGCTGAAGATGCAATTTTGGTGGATTATGTGAACGAACATGGAGAAGGGAATTGGAATGCTGTTCAGAAGCATTCTGGGCTTTCTCGATGTGGTAAAAGCTGTCGATTACGGTGGGCGAACCACTTGAGACCTGATCTGAAAAAAGGTGCATTTACACCTGAGGAGGAGCGTCGGGTCATTGAACTCCATCTCAACTTGGGTAACAAATGGGCCCGTATGGCTGTTGAGGTAAATGCCTATTTTCCTTCAATATCTTTGTGACTCCACTATGTACCCATTTGCATTGCACTTTGTGTGCACATTTATACAACTGCTTTATGTTAATTTTCATCCCGTGGGTGTGGTTGTCACGTAATAATTATAACTACAATGATTTCTTGGATGTAAATTCACATTCATACATATGAGTATGTGTATGTGTGTATACATTTTCACATTTGTTCTTTTCTGTACCAACTTCCAACATACATTTTCACATTCGTCCTTTCCTGTACCAACTTCTCTAGCACGTATAAATATTCACGTTTGCCTTATATTATATCAGCTTCCTCAAATATTAGTGGTTCCAAAAGATTGTTAGGTGTAGATTTACTTTGCTAGAAATAAGCAATTAAGCATATGCATATTCATAAATAAAAATTCTTGTATTGATTATACGTTTCATACATGTGTGTATCAATGTATATAATCATATATAATATGTGTGTGTTTATATTATTACCCATCAGGATCACATACAAGGTTTTTATCGTGAAAAGTGTAAGAAGGCCTTAATTCATGAATTTCGTAACAACGATTCACATTTTTTGCATGTGAAGATCCTCTCTATTTGATTTTCTTCCCATATATATATATATATACTAAGTTGTGAATAAAAGTTTCATATGTAAGTGTGTGTATATATATAATTAATATATATTTACCCATTTACATGCATGTGTGTGTACATGTGCTTTGCCCATTGGAGTTGCAACTTACATTCTTGTAGTCCAATGGAAACATAAGCTTGGATGCTAGAGTTTCACGCGCCAAATTTATTTCCTAGATTCTTTTGTAATCGTTTAACAAGAAGTGTGGAAGGCATGTACTTAATAAGGATGTGTGTTCACACACACACACATATATATACGTATGTATATAGGGCCGCTCAATATATAACTAATTTTAAGTAGAGAACTATGAGAACTACAAACACTTGTACATGTGAGTGATACATAAGGTTGAGTCGTTATCTAACTACATAATTCACTCTCTTTCTCTCACTCACATAATATTTAGCTAACACTAGTACAAATACTTGTGATTCTCGCAGTTTCCACATAAATATGTGTATCAATTAAGAAGAGTTTTTATCATGAGAAACAAATTCACCAAATTTTCAACTTTGTTTTTTGCGTCTACGTAGTAAAGGCTCAAGGTGTACTCATTGCTCAAAGGGTGAGCCTGTGGCTTAGGCACAAGGCGCTTAAAAGCACACGCCTAGGACAATCATGACAAATGTTTTAGTCTTGTTTTCTGCTAGTTTGACTGTTTTTTGGCTGGTTCACAACTTTTAAAACTCCTTTTGGCCGTTATAGACATGTTTTTTGTTGGTTGGTTGGTTTTTTCCGGTTCAACATGCCATTACGCCATGTTGCTCTCAAAGTGGTTTTGGTGAGCCTCGCCTGAGCCCTATGGTCGTGCCTGGGTCACCTTTACTACACAGTTATGCATTTGAAGATCCTTTCTATTTGATCATCGTACCATGTACAAACAAATTGTGAATCAAAGTTACAAATTCATTGAATCATTTCTCATATCTTCTCATAGTATAAAAAAATCTTGTCACTGGACCTGTATATGTATATATTATGCCTATATACACTCATACATCCTTCTAGGGCTGTTGAGTGTTAACAAACTCAGTGAAAAGAGCCGAGAAGAGGATTAGAGTTACGAATCATTTCGGGTTCAGGAAAATGGTGATCCACATTATGTAGTGTGGTTTGGGTTTGTTTCTTTTAAATGTGCTTAGCCGAACAAAATCGCTTATAAATAACGTAATATCATTAGGATAAAATTTCTTAATAAATTAAATCATAATCCAAACCTTTTTTCACAAATTGAATTCATTTTTCTTGTGTTGAAGTATGATGATTCTAGTAACTTTTTTTTTTTTTTTTTTTATAATTCGGTTATAAAATAATGACATTTGGGATGGGGAAATGATAATGAGTATCTTTTATTGTTATAATATCAATCTATGTAGTCAAAGGTGCAACATGCGCCCGCGTGGTTGATGCATAGGCACCTCAAAGACACTCTAGGTGACCATCTTCACTAAATGCTGGTGTCCATCCAGTTGCCAAAACCGGACTGAAGAAGATCTAAAAGCTGGAAACAAAGTTGTAGATATGGAAAACGAGGACAGAAGAACCGTTTTGTTCACCGGCAGCTCGAGAATGCACCTCTGGGGAGATTAGTTTCAACTTTCATGATAGCGAAACAATTTGAAAACCCTAGTTTGTTGTGGATTGGGTTGGCCCAGTCCAATATATTAAAAAACAGAAAAATCTATTTAAAGGAAATGGATGGGTAGCCCAAATGCCCAATTATTTATCTTTCACTTGTCGTGTTACTCATATATACTTATATTTTGCACCTAGGTGACAGGCGGGCCTTTGCATCCTAGACTACCTAGGAATCAATATAACTATACTTTACCTTTTTGTTTGCCTATCTAGGCTAACTGTTAACCAGACAGTAGGTCAACTACTAATTTAGGCCAATCACTAATCAAGGTTAACCACTAATTGAAGTTAAACTAGCAACTTTAGCATCTGGGCCTCTTTGCTGTTTATTCCTCAATGCTATATTCATTCTGATATGTGCCATGAGCTCAATGTATTCAACCTCACTGCATGTACGTCCATACAAAGTGTTGATTTAAGAATGCCCCTTGAGTTGGTTAAACTATGAATCAACAGTTTATGTTAGATTACAAACTTATGTACACAGCTCACCATACAAGCATAGAGACAATTCTTTACCAAAACTGCTGCTCACTTGATTCAGTTATGATAAAATAAATCACAGTATGTATACTGAGTTACATTAAATTTTGTTTCATATATGGAAACCATAGTTTAAGACATCACATTATCATATACATATTAGAAGTAAAACCATGTGTACTTGTTGGTTAGTTGTACTAGAAATATAAATACTGTTCAGATGTACTAGACATGCATTTATAGTTAGCATTTATTCTTATATGCTTCTTGGCATCCACAACCTTTTTTTGGATAATTTTAGTTTGGTTTGTTACAAAGTTGTTGATGTGCTCTAGCTTATACTGGAGTCTTTTAGATGCTTATGATCAACGTTTATAGTATACAAATGAATGAAAAACCTCCAAGGAGGTTCAATAATTATATTCTGTTGAAGGATATCCTCTAACATACACATGTGGGAAAATTCTGATAGGTGGAACTAGCAAGATAACTCAACTTCACACTTGCTGGTTGCCACAGCCAGTAATCATACTGTTACGGGGAAGTAAATAAGGATTTTTTTTTTTAAATTTTATTTGTAATTCTTCTCATTTGGCAGTTTCCACAATCAAATGACCATACACATGAATACATGATTGCGGACCCTATAGACAGATGCTATTTTGTCGGTAGTTGGGTTCAGCCATGTCTCAGAGTTATTTGTTTTTATATTTTTGTTGCAGATTATGTTTAGAGATTACATTTGTAAAAATGCAAAATATGCAAAATTTGTAGGAGAGTCCAATCGACTATCTAAGAAGGTGAATAGAAAGTGCCATTAGAGCTCGGTAGATCTAATACTATCATTCCACTATGTATGTGGTCAAAGATTTTACAATTGAATGGCATATAGTTAGAAATTTTTTTGCATAGTGGCTGATTTGGGCCGGGTGTTTTTTGGTTGGAATAGGAAGGGGAAGAAAAAAAGGGGGGGGGGGGTGTTGAATAGGATATTCTGGATCAACTTATGGAGATACACCCCTTTGCTTAGACACAACATCTAGAATCTAAAAGTTAAGTTTTGGGTGTCCTAGTTACCTTATATATAACATCTTAATTGCTTTGTAAAAAAATGAGGTCAAGTTGGGTTTTCTAGGCCAGTATGCATAATAGCAACATAATTTCTGTTAATTTCAACCATTTTTGGATTGGGGATAGCAATTTACTTTCCAAAATTTTCCCTTTATAACAACTTAAGGGTCATTTTGTTAATTGGCAACTTGAGGGGCAAATTGTCAACTCAGAAACTTGAGGGTGCTAGTTTGAGATGAACATATCCTACTCGTCTTCTTCACCTATTTCTTGTTCCTGATCCCCAGCCTATTTTCTAATCAACTTGCTTTTGACATAAATTGGCCTAACTCATTACTATGAATATTTTATATTATTGATTGATTATTCCATATATTACTTGAATATTTCAGTATTTTGGGTTTTCTGTAAATGGCAAAGTGAACATATTAAATATGAAATTTTGTGGCACTTAAAACCCAAGATAAATTGAGTAAGCAACTCAGAAACAAGTTCTAGCAAGTATTATATATGATAAATCTGAATATTAGTGTTGAGGATATACATTAAAATGCTCGTCAAAAATCAAATTGGTAACCAAACATCAGACTCCGGTTTCTGGATAAAAAGTCTAACTTTTAAAAGTTATATGTTAAAAGGTTCATGTTTTAATGCTGGATTAAATCATTTGAAAAATGGGGCTAAAGGATTTGAAGGATTCAGTGGTTTCAGAAAATTTCTACTTTACAAGTTTAGCCCCTCTACCTCATGTTGGTTTCAAATCCATACCGTCTACACATTTTAGGATATTGCAAAAATCAAATAATATACATTGGTTCTATGTCAGTATATCCTACTTCATTGGCCAACAGTTTTTTGGTTATTGATTGCTATAAATGAAAACTTTTGGATGTAAATTGCTATCTGCTGGGATAAAAAAGTAAGTTTGTAACTATAAATAATAATAAAACTAAAATAAGTTGCTATGTTATGCATTTTACCCTTTTATTACTATGTCAGAGTTCTTGATGGCCATTAAACAGAATTGTTAAATCAAGTGAATATTCAGGTCAACTTTGAAGGTTCATGGTTATAATTGTATTATGAAGTGCAAGAGGAACTAGATATCAGATGAAAGCTCCACTGCTGACATCACTTTTCTTGATTCTTAAAGATATGCAAACTTGTTCAATTGTAAAGGCTGCTGGAAAGGCGTTCTTTTCTGATTTTATTTATTTTGAATATGCTGGTTTTCTGTTGTACGAGGCTTTGAGAAATTTTTTGAATATTTGAAGTTGTGTTGTTTGTTTAACTTTGGCAAATAATATCTTGTTAGCTCTTTGTTCTTTTCTATCTGATTGTCAGTTTGAGTTCTTATGGATGACACTGCTCTTGTTTCTGGCCATTTTATCTGATAGTTCCGGGAACAACTCATAATGATGTCCCCACAATAATGGTTGGATGTATGGGGACAGTTGTGGCCCAAATCTCTAACAATGGGTAAAATTGGGTAGATATTATGAAATTTTGAAGTTGCTTGGGTCTCAAAACATGTTTTAAACTTCATGGATCAAAATCGACTAAATAAGTTAGCCATGCCCAAGTCCTACGAGTCATGTATGGGTTGAGTGTGTTTCACAATTTCCTGTTCAGTTCACAGCCACAACCCAAACAATAAGTTTGGTGCTAAACTAGCTGTCATGCAAGCTATAATATGTCCACATATATATTACTCTCTTTTACATATTTACTTTTGATTGAAGTTTAACTAATTATATTATAAATTAAACATATTAATTATCCATGTGAGTGATGGTATTGTATAAATGTTTCTATCTTATAAGCATGATATTTAAGTTTCTTATGACTTGATTATATATTATCCGTGTTAAATATTAGATATATGTATATATAGGTATGTATGTGTGTATATATATATATGCCTTTTCTTATGTTTGTTCTTTGTTTGATTTTGGATGTTTATGAATTTAAAAGAAAATGAAATTTTTAGAAGGCCAACGTGGACCTGGGCCGACCCCATTGATATGATTTTGAGAATTACATGTTTTGACATGTAACTGTTGGCTTTAATCCTAATTGTGGGTCATTAAGAGAAGTGGGTTATGGGTCAATGGGTCACGGGTCTGTCCAGTTTATTTTGGGTCAATTATTTTAGTTTTATTAATTGTTTTTAATTGGTATTATGGTAGGAAGTTTATATATGGAATAAAGTGTTTTATTTTAGGAGAAAGTTACCATAGATATGTTTAGAGAGTCTTGGGGATTAAGTTTAGGCTTATTATAAATAAGGGTTATTGGTTATTGACTTATAGCATCTTTTGGGTATTGAGTTTTAATAAAATAAAAAGAGTCTGGGTTGTCCTCCAAAAAAAAAGAGGAAAATATTGTGCTTGTTCTTCTTATTTTATGTTTTTTCCTTACTGTTTTGATTGAGTAATCTCTAGATACAATTGTTTCTTCCAACAATTGGTATCAGAGCGGAACTAATCAAGGGCCTGAAGTGAAGATTGAAGGCAATTCCAATTTATGATCTGAGAGAGATCGTTCTAGCAGGTCTGTGTGAGACAGATCTGGGTCGCGAGAGGCGGCTGGAGCAGAATTGATTGTGTGATTCAATCAAGACCAAAAAGGTGTTGTGCGATACAACCCCTGAAGGAGTACAAGCTGTGTGATTCAAGCTGTAACCGTGGGAGAAAGGCATACTAAGAGGACGACTGAAAGAAAAAGGATTGGTTCTGTGTGAGGCAGATCAGTAAGTTGTGTGGGTTCTGTGTGAGGCGGAATAAAAGCTATGTGAGGCGACAAGACAACTAGAAAAGCAAGAGTTATATTTACTTATTACGTGAAAGAAGATGGCAGAAGGTCAAGGTGCAATCGTGCTGGTTCGAGAGCGTAGTAATATGAGTTTACAATGCCCAAAACTGACTTCAACCAACTATACAGTTTGGTCCATTATGATGGAAACTATCCTATCTGCACAAGGTTTGCGAGAGACCATAGATCCTAAGAAGGGAGGAGGAGTAGATGATAGAGAAAAATCCATGGCAAAAGGTTTGATATTTCAGACACTTTCGGAAGATGTTTTGCTTCAAGTTGCTAAGCATAAAGAGCCAAGGGACGTGTGGGAGGCACTCCGGGTGCGATTCTTGGGAGCCGAGAGGGTTCAAAAGGCTAGGTTGCAAACATTAAGGAGCGAGTTGGAATCTTTGAAGATGAAAGAGACTGAAACTATTGATACTTTTGCAGGGAAACTAAGTGGAGTGCAATCAAGGTATAAAAGCCTTGGGACGTCACTTGAAGATGAAGTACTAGTGAGGAAATTTTCGAACTCAATGCCTAGAGTGTACCTACCTATTGTAGCTTCAATAGAGCAATATTCAGAGATTGAATCAATGTCTTTTGAAGTGGTGGTTGGCTGGTTAAAGGCATATGGGGAGAGAGTGAAGACACAAGAAGACCCAACTCAGGACACACAAGGCAAACTATTGTTCACTCACAGTGATGAACATGCTAAGGGTAGTTGTGGCAAGTGTGATTGTTGCAAACAAAGCCGTGGGAGAAACCAAAACCAGGAGAAAGGCCGTGAAGACCAAGCTAGAAACAGTTGGTAGGAACCAAATAGGGGATGTGATAAATCGAGGATCAAGTGCTATCGATGTGAAGGGTTTGGCCATTATGCTAGGGAATGTTCTAAGTCAAAGCCAAAGTTTGAAGAAGCAAATTTGGCCAAGGAAGACAAGCCTGTCCTACTTTAGAGAAGAAGGATGGCCACATTAGGATTAAAGGGGTGATTGTGGGCTTTAATCCTAATTGTGGGTCATTAAGAGAAGTGGGTTATGGGTCAATGGGTCACGGGTCTGATCTAGGTCTATCCAGTTTATTTTGGGTCAGTTATTTTAGTTTTATTAATTGTTTTTAACTGGTATCGTGGTAGGAAGTTTATATATGGAATAAAGTGTTTTATTTTAGGAGAAAGTTACCATAGATAAGTTTAGAGTCTTGGGGATTAAGTTTAGGCTTATTATAAATAAGGGTTATTGGTTATTGACTTATTGTATCTTTTGGGTATTGAGTTTTAATAAAATAAAAAGAGTCTGGGTTGTCCCCCAAAAAAAAAGAGGAAAATCTTGTGCTTGTTCTTCCTATTTTATGTTTTTTCTTACTGTTTTGATTGAGTAATCTCTGGATACAATTGTTTCTTCCAACAGTAACCCCACCCAACTTTTGACCTTTCTTGCCACCTCGAGTTGGATGTGTTCTGTGGTTATATCTAAAGGAAAATGGTTGAGATTAAATCCTGTCCTAGAAATCAATTCAAAATGATTATAGAAGTTTGCAGTTATAAGTAAATGTGTATATTTGGTTTGGAAGGATGGAGATGAGTTAAAATTAACAGTGTTAATGGAAATCCGCCACTACACTTTTAGTTGTGTAAATTACTTCTTGTTTTTCTACTCCTGCATGATATCATTCCTAGTGTATATGTATTAGAACTAGCTCAACCTCAAACTTCTGCAGCTTGCTTTACTAACCATCATTCTTTTTTTAGTTACCTGGACGTACAGACAATGAAATCAAGAACTTTTGGAACACAAGAACCAAAAGAAGACAGCGTGCTGGATTACCGATTTACCCTGACGACATTACTGTACAAAGAAAAAAAGAGAATACACAAACCCAAAATACGGTCACATTCGAAACATCAAATGCTGAAATCTTGCCAGATGATCCTGTCCAATATCCAGCCGTGGAGTTCAAGAATTTAGAATTAAAGGAGTTATGTGTACCAAACATTCTTGATTTCCCAGGAGGCAGTTTTCTTGATCTTCCTGGAGGTAGCTTGATTCCAGACGAGATGAGATCCACTACTGATAATAATTTTCTATTACCAATGCCAAAACGGATCAGGACATCAGATACATATCCAGTATTTGATGGTGATCCCAATGAATATTTACTGACAGTTGATCAATCTTTTGACATTTCTTCGTGTGATCAAAACTTGAATGGTGGGGACATCTCATCATCGTCCTGCTTATTTTCAGGCAGCCATGCCTATTTTAATGGCAACACTTCTTCTTCTGAGCCTATTTCGTGGCCCCAGAAGCTGGAGCTCCCTTCACTCCAATATTCTACCCAAATGGGTAGTTGTAATGCAGCACCTTCTTCCCCACTGCCTTCCCTTGAATCTGTTGATACTTTAATCCAACAATCTATATTGATTGGTCAAACAAAGTCTGACAGGGACAGTGGGTTGTTAGATGCTGTTCTGTTACAATCTCAAAATTTGAAGATGTCAAAGAGCAACAATAATTCAAATGCTTCAGTTGTGCATCGTGACATTCCCACTGATAGTTCGTCTCAACCGGATGACTGGGAAGCTTATGGCCGGGATTCTTTGTCACCTTTGGGTCATTCTGCTGCTTCTGTTTTCAGTGAATATACTCCTCTTTTAAGTGGAAGCCCATTGGATGAACATCAATCTGTTGAGGCCAATTCAGGTAACATCCTTTACTAATGGTTGTCAAGGATATATACAGATTCAACCTCGTGAATAATAAAGTTTTTTGAATTTTCGTTTTGTGGCAGTTGAAGTGCTTTTTATTAGAACACAAAAATCAAAGTGTTTCACTGTTTCTCTTTGTATTTGTGAGGAGGGAGTATCTCGCAGCTGCCTCTTGCTTTATATTTTCTTGTTTGTTTTTTCATGCAAAACATCCCATAACAACAAGTATAAAGAAGGAAATATACTATATAGTGTTGTGAAACCCAAATGAAAAATCAGTATGATTTCATTATTACATTATATGCAAATTCAAGTTGTAAATTTTCATTTGTTATTGCATCTTTCTAAATGTTCATTTGTTGAAGTTGATAGGCTTATCATTAGAACCCAAAAGTTGAAGTATCCTTCTTTGTCTCTTACAACTATCTGGTTTTATATTTTCTTGTGTATTTATTGGGTGCAAAAATTCCTAAAACAATAGAAGTGGTGAAACAGGTGGTTACCGGTTTGGGTATGCAACTTTGGTAGATTTTAGGACATGTCGGGGCGGGTCCTGAATATGAATGTTTAAGTATTTTAAATGGGTATATTGGATATAAATTTTTTGATTGCGTAAACATAATATTATGCAAGTTTTTTGGTGTATATGAAATTGCCTGAAACAAAAATCAAAGTGCGTTGTTTTTATTTATATCTAGTGCAAGGTTAACAATACCTCAATTTTGAGGGTTTTTATCTTGATAATTATTAAGATTAGTTTATTATCTGTTTATTAGTTCGGGTTATAGTATTTGAGTTTGATTTGGTCATTTAATTAGGTTATTTGGTTTCCTAATTAAGTTTTATAGGAATTTTGGTTTGCAAGTTATTGGTTTAATATAAATAGAGGGTTAAGGAGTCTATGTATGTGTGGGCTTTTGTTATTAATAATATAGATTTGTGGTATTATGATTTGATCATATAAATCGTGGGTGTTCACGTGTATGCTCGATCCGATTTTCTAACAATTGGTATCAGAGTGGGCCTAGGCGATTAAAGAAGAACAAAAAAAGTAAGGAACAAGACCACCAAAGAGCTAATCGTGAGAGACGATTAAAGGAGATCAAGAAGTTGTGTGAAACATATTTAATAAATCTTTTGGAGAAGTAAGTTGCGATCAAGAGATTAGTTTTATTTTTCCATTTTTGTCTGTCGAGCAGAACAACTCAAAAGATAAAGAAGTATCATTAATGCTTCGTCCACCTTCATTCAATCAAATCTAAAGCACAAGTAAGATCATAAGCATCAACTCACGCTTCCATATATCAAAGGGTACCGATTCAGGCAAGTGGAAGTGTGAAACAAAAGGTTTTTTTTTTAATCTTTTGGAGGATCTTGGGTGGCATGTTAATAGAGTAAATAAGGTGCACAACAAAGAATCTACCGCTTAATTGTTTTGCTAGTGCATTCATATTTGAAAATATTAAGAATAACTTTTTGTTTGCTTGCTATTGGTGATCGACAAAGAAGGAAAAAGAAAAGGGTAGTTTTTGTGGTGAGTTTTTGACGGAGCAGAAGGCGGTAGGTGTTTCTAAGAGTACTAGATAAAGACCAAGCGAAGAAGAGACGCGAGATGCTTATAGGGAGTAATTGAGAATCAAGAAAAAACTTGAATGCTTGCAACTTTTGTTTGAGGTGGGGTGTAAAGCTTGAGGGTAAGGTCACCACAAGCAAAAAGTGGGGGAAAAAAGACACTAGCTTACGAAGCAAGGACTTTTGTTCTTTGATTTATGGTATAGGTGAAATGAAAAAAAGGCAAAGAATCATGACAGAAAACCCACTGGTTAATGAAGTAGTTGTACCACCTCGAGAATCAAGCAACGTGACGTTGCAATGCCCAAAGTTAACATCGACTTATTACACCGCTTGGTTGATCATGATGGAGACTATTTTAGCCACTCATTTTGTTATGTGAGAGGCTATAGATTCTGTGATGAGAAGCATGATGGAGGAAATGAGGAAGTATCGCTTTAAATTACCATTCTACACCCAAAGACGTTTTGCAAATTGGGTTCGTTATTTGGGAGCCGAGAGAGTTTAAAAAGCACGTTTGCAAACTCTAAGCACCAAAGTGGAATAGTTGAAGACAAAGGAAGAGTCGATTGACAATTTTGCCGGTAAGCTAAGCGGGTTACAATCAAGGTACAAGAGTCTTGGTTCTTTGCTTGATGATAAGGTACTCGTGAGGAGATTGTTAATTTCTATGCTGGAAAAAAATTAACGGATAGTTGCTTTAATTTGGCAATACTCGGAGATTGAGGCATTGCTTTTTGAAGAAGTGACGGGACAATTAAAAGCTTTTGAGGAACGGATAAAATTGCGAGACACAATCGAGGATACACAAGTTAAGTTATTGTTTACTATGACAATGGACAATATAAACTATGGAACGAACATGAAGATCGTGGATGGGTTAACCGAGCAGGTAGAGGTCGAAGTCGTTAAAGAGGTCATGAGTACCATTGTGGTTCAAGTAATGACTAAAGTGAAACAATGGAAGGATGAAGCAAGTCAAGGATTCAATGTTACCGACTTGGATTAAAAAAGCACGCTTGTGGCGGGAGGTGACATCAGTCATAGGTCTTTGGGCTTTCCGTTACAGGATGCACACCTACATACATGGAGCATGCTCCTTTGGTGCTTACACACGCTTTTTTCTGCTTTAGCGCTTTGTACATGGTGATTAAATAGAGAAGGAATGGGCTCAAACATGTAAAAACAAGATGACGTAAAAGCTTACTTGTAATGGAGATGAAGATGATAGGCTTTAATTTAAGGCTTTTAGCAGAAGATGAGAGGCTTTGATGGAGATGAAGATGATGGCTTTTTAGTGTTAGGATGTTCTCTAGTTATATAAGTAACTTTTTTACTAGATTACATATTACATCCCAAATGTTTAGGTTTTTATCATATATTCATATTTTACCTAAAACTTATTCTAACATGTCTATTTAAGTGTAAAAGATTAAAATTATAGTAAATATTATATGTAATCAATTTAAAAATATTATAATAAACTATTGCGCCTTGTGACAATAAACCTTGTGCTTTTGCACTTTGCACCTCAGTTTTACACAATGTCGTCTTGTTGTGCTTCTCGCTTTTTAAAACCAAGGTTACCGATGTGGAAATTTTGGTCATTTTACACTTAAAATGCATGAGCCGGCAACCAAGGGAGAAAGCGGCTAACTTTGTTAAGAGGATGAGCAGACAATGTTTTGATGGGGAACACGTCCATGTCAATATTAAAGGGAGATTGAAGGTCTTTAAACTTGATATTTATTAATATCAGTTTATTATTTGTTATGTTTATCTATTAGTTCGGGTCATAGACTCAGTTTTGAGATTGATTTGGTTATTTAATTAAGTTATTTGGTTTCCTAATTTAGTTGGTTTGCAAGTTATTATAGTATAAATGGATGGTTAAGGAGTCTATGTATGTGTGGTCTTTTGACCGTGTTCTACACGGGTTAAAATTAAAATATTAAATAATAGTTAGTAATTAATATTTGAAAACTATAAAATAAATTTTATGATAAGATATGATTCGAATTACGTATAATCGGCTTCCTTAAGTAATAAAGTAATAATAATGTTATAAACTTTCATCTTTAAAAAATTTTGTTTAAAAAATGCTTTTAAACATTCCATTTTTAAAAAATAAAAATTTTAAACATCATTTTTTTAAAAGTTCTATATTAAAAATCATATTTATTATTATTTTTTTAAAATTATATTTTTTCATAAAAATATGTTTTATAAGTGGGAAAGAATATCTTTAGCATTTATTATGATCTTTAGCACTTATTATCATCATTAAATGATTAACATGATTAACCTTTTATGCTAGTGACATTGACAATGAGTGTGTGAAAAAATGACATGTGGCAAGGAGAGTATGAGAGAATGACAAGTGGCAAAATTTTATTTTGCTTTATTAGTATAGATATAGATATAGAGCCTTGATCTTGTAATTTTGTCGTGTAAATTGTGGGTGTTTAAATGTTTGCTTGATCCAGTTTTCCACAAATTGAACATCAACCTGATATGTTGAAGGCGGTTGTTATTCTTTTCTTTTTTCTTTTTTTTTTTCAGTTAAGCATGATGCAGGGGAATTTGGTGCTAAGCAATCTGACAAAGAGGATGATAAACCGAACCACAAAAACTACCCAACACCAGATTTTCTGTTGGGTTCCAAGTGGGTTGGTTCCAGTTCAAATGCAGACCAAGATCAATGTGGGGTTAGTGACCCAATTCGTGCACTTCTCGGT
>CM046438.1:42399414-42424414 GCA_025506505.1 Flaveria sonorensis
ATTCGAGTAGAAGCCCTCTAATTTATAGATTTGATTCGATCGATTTGGTACTCAACGACTATGGTGTTTGAGTCGGAGGTTACATGTCGAATTCAATAAATTTAATGCTGTTTTAGGTTCAATTGATGCTACCAATAACCTCGAAATGATTACCCTAACGTTTATGTTTGTTTAATTCGATTGTTATTATGATTTAAGTGTAAAACGGCTTTGAGTTTCGATGGTTATTCGTTTTCAGTCGAAACCGATGTTAATGGATCGACTTTAATGTGTTCAAGGTTCGAAACCGATTTGTAACGGGAACAGGGTGGTTTAATTCGATTTTGATGGATGATTTTCGAAGATTTAAGGTGGCCGGACTCTCGGCAGGAGGTGGCCGGAGTACCTGGCCGGGAAAACGGGTATAGGAGTGATGAGTTTAAACAAATTACACTTAAGTCCTTGAAGTTTTAAGTTGCTCAATTTTATTCCAGAGTTTTTATTTGAGTTTAAACAAATTACAGATTGGTCCCTGTAGTTTTACATTTTTATTATTTTATGTACCAAACATCTATTTACAAGTCTTTAAATTATAAAACTTTTTTGTTTTATTAATAATAATTTTAAAATTATTTACTTTTATTGATATCATTATTTTATCATTTTATTATTATTATTATTGTGTTATTATTATTATTATTATTATTATTGACAATATTAATTATCCAAGCATATAATTACATCAAGAAATTACAAAATGAATCCCCGTAATTGCATTAATACAAAACAACCCTTACAAGAGATAACGATGTTAATCACACGTTAATAAAAATACGAGAGGTTACAGTCTCCCCAACTTTAAGGAATTTCGTCTCGAAATTAAAGACAAGGCTAAACAAAAAGATAGGGATATTTCTTCTTCATGTAATCCTCGCGTTCCCAAGTGAACTCAGCTCCACGTTTGTTTTCCCAACGGACTTTGACGATCGGTGTTGTAAATGTTCGGGTCTTCTTCAACGTTCGGTCCATGATCTCGACAGGTTTTTCAACGAAGTGCAACGACTCGTCGATTTGGATTTCCTCCAAAGGAACATGCAAATTTTAATCAGCCAGGCATTTTCTCAGGTTTGAGACATGAAAGACAGGATGAACCCCGCTAAGTTCGGAAGGTAGTTCTAGTTTGTAAGCCACTTTCCCAATTCTCTTCAGAATTTTGAAAGGTCCTACAAAACGTGGGGCTAACTTACCCTTCTTCCCAAAGCGAACAACACCCTTCCATGGAGAGACCTTAAGAAGAACCATGTCGCCGACTTGAAATTCCAACGGTTTTCGTCTTTTATCGGCATAACTCTTTTGACGACTTCTAGCCACCTCCAGGTTATTTCGAATTTTGGAGACTTTGTCGGTCGTTTCTTGAATCAGTTCAGGACCAGTAATGAAGTTCTCACCTATGTCGGTCCAACAGATCGGAGAACGACATTTACGACCATATAAAGCCTCGAATGGTGCCATCTTGATACTCGAGTGATAACTATTGTTATTCGAAAATTCCGTTAAAGGCAGATGCGTATCCCAGTCACCACCAAAATCAAGGACACAAAGACGCAGTAAGTCCTCGAGAGTTTGGATTGTTCGCTCGGTTTGACCGTCCGTTTGAGGATGGTAAGCCGTGCTTAAATCCAATTGAGTACCCAAGAGTTCTTGCATGGAAGACCAGAAGTGTGAAGTGAATCGAGCATCACGATCGGAAATATATGCAACGGCACACCATGACGACTCACAATTTCATCGATGTAGATACGAGCCAATCTTGAAACCTTGTAGGTGTCTCGTATTGGTATGAAATGTGCCGTTTTGGTCAAACGGTCAATGATCACCCATATACTATCATGGCCACGAGAGGTACGTGGTAACTTGGTTATGAAATCCATGGATATGTGTTCCCATTTCCACATAGGGATTTCAGGTTGTTCAAGTAAACCACTAGGCCGTTGATGTTCAGCTTTAACTCTTGCACATGTGAGGCACTTGGAAACATAAGAAGCGATATCTTTCTTCATACCCGGCCACCAATATTGGCCACATAGATCCATGTACATCTTATCGGACCCAGGATGAATTGAATATCGGGTTTGATGAGCTTCGTTCATAATGAAGTGATGGAGATTATCACGATTCGGGATCCAAAGTCGATTCAAGAAATACCACATGCCATTCGGTTTTGTCTCCAATTGTGATCGAACGTTATACGTTAGATCTTCATCTTTCCCTTCCTCAGTTAGCGCCGCTTGTTGAGCCTCGCGGATGCAAAACTCGAGATAACTATCAATCCTTATGTTTTGAAGCATGATAGTAGCCTCGTTAACATCCACATGAATCTCGGTGTCAATTCTCCTAACGTGTCAAACCATTGTCTTCGATCCCGGATTTCTTGAAGCGAGAAAGTCTTGTTGTGGATCTTACGACTCAGCGCGTCGGCTACATCATTCGCCTTTCCAGGATGATAGCGAATGTCGCAGTCGTAGTCGCTAATTAGTTCAACCCAACGTCTTTGTCTCATGTTGAGATCCTTTTGATTAAACACGTGTTGAAGGCTCTTGTGATCGGTGTAGACTATGCATTGCGTTCCATAGAGATAATGTCACCAAATCTTCAAAGCAAATACTACGGCACCCAGTTCAAGATCATGAGTTATGTAGTTTACTTCATGAACCTTCAATTGTCTCGACGCGTAAGCTATGACCTTACCTCGTTGCATGAGAATGCAACCAAGACCTTGACTAGACGCGTCGCAATATACAGTGAAGTCATCGTTTCCATGGAAGGGTTAGGATAGGAGCATTACACAGTTTGTGTTTCAACGTCTCGAACGCATCTTCTTGTTTGGGTCCCCACTCAAAAGTCTATTCTTTTGAGTTAGCGCCGTAAGCGGTTTCGCAATCTTCGAAAAGTTTGCAATGAACCTACGGTAATAACCCGCTAAACCCAGAAAAGAACGAACCTCGTTGGGGTCGTGGGAACACACCAATTCTTCACGGCTTCTATCTTTGCAGGATCAACGTGAATTCCTTGGCTATTCACCACATGTCCTATAATTGGACTTCTTCAAGCGAAAATTCGCACTTGGAGAACTTGGCATATAATTGTTCCTTCTTCAAAAGATCGAGGACTTGACGTAGGTGCGACTCGTGATCGGTCTTTGTCTTGGAATAGATGAGAATGACTCAATAAACATCATACGAATTTATCCAAATAAGGTTTACATACCTGGTTCATGAGATCCCTGAAGACAGCAGGTGCATTAGTCAAGCCAAAAGGCATAACCATGAACTCATAATGTCCATATCGAGTACGAAACGCGGGGTCTTTGGAATATCACCTTTAAGTCCCACGGTCGTTGAACAGCTAATGAGGTCTGAAGACAAAGTCTGAAGCTAAAGAGCTGAAGACAAGCTGAAGAGCTGAAGACAAAGTCTGAAGTGAAAGAGCTGAAGACAAAGTCTGAAGTGAAAGAGCTGAAGACAAAGTCTGAAGACAAAAAGCTGAAGACAAAGTCTGAAGACAAAAGCTGAAGACAAAGACTGAAGACCAAGTTTCAGATGATTGTCACAACAGCTGAAGAAGACCTCTTCAGTAGTTGTGATGGTTTCCTTTCAGTAGTTGTAGTTTCCTTTCTGTACTTGTAGTTTCAGTAGTTTTATGTTTCTTCGTGTACTTAGAATAATCTATGTTCTCAGTTGTTGTGAACATTCTCAGTAGTTTGCTTACTTTCAGTAGTTTGTAATAATTCTGTTAGATGTCACTATCAAGTGACATCAGCAGACGTCACATTCCTATATATAAGGAATGCTGACCTAATTGTAATCGGTGCAGCTTAGGAAAACCTAGCAGCCGCCATACCGAAGCATGTGTGCATGAATGTTATTATCCCTTTGCAGAAAACCCTATTTCTATATAACCGTGTACTGTTCCATTGAATATTTATTGTGTTCTTGCTATATTTGCTTAATTCTTGCTCTAATTCCGCTGTGATTCAACTCTAATTGATCAAACTTAGATCACTGATCCTAACAAATGGTATCAGAGCGGGTTAATCATTGATCGGTTTAACAATTGATCATTGAAACTGCTATTTTGATATCTATAGTTTGATCGAATTAGCATATGTGCAAGAACTGGTTATAAAGATTGATTTTCTGCTGCTTCTGGTTATTTAATTTGAGTTTCTTCTTGGTTCTTATTGAGTTTGTTGTGTTTTTGTGCTAAATCTTTTGAAACTTGATTGATTTGGTTTGAATCTGAGAATGACTACTCCATCTAATGATCCTCACAATACTGGCTCCTCAACCAAGCCTCCGATGCTGGTTAGGAGTGAGTATAACATATGGCAACGAAGAATGCTCCATCACCTGTCTGTTAACAGTTCAGGTTGTTGGACATCTGTGGTTCACGGTCCACACAAGCCTATGGTGAACAATCCGGAGACCAATCAAATGGTTCCGAAGAAGAAGGAGCAATACTCAGATGAAGATCGTAAACTGTTTGAGATTGATGCTAAAGCCCATGGAATTCTGGCCATGGCACTGCCGAATGAAATCTATTCTGGGCTTATGCATCATGAAACTGCTCATGACCTCTGGAATGCTTTGAAGGAACAATTCGGAGGAACTGATGAGGTCTTAGCAAACAACAGAGAAATCCTCGCCCAACAATATGAGACATTCTCTCATAGGAAGGGTGAGACACTGACTCAACAGTTTGAGCGTTTCTCCTGCTTGATCTCTGAGCTGAAAATGGTCAAGCATGAGTATACTAACAGCCAGATGAACAACAGATTCCTCAGATCACTGCCTGAGAGATGGGACACATACACCATTGTCCTACGCTCCAGTGCAAATCTGGATAGCCTATCTCTCACCCAACTCCATGGGAAACTGCTTACATTTGAAAGAGAGATAGAGCAGAAAAGGAAACTGGCATCATCAGGAAAGCTCTCTGATGACTTTGTACCAGGTAACACTGCCTTGGTCGGTCATGAGTCAGAATATGCTGGATCAGAAAGTCATTATGATGAGCATATAGATTTCTCTTCAAACAGTTCTGATCATGCATTTGTTGGTGTTGACAGTCATTCTGGGTGTAATAGTGATAATTTATGCTTTATCATGGATGATTTGCAGGGTATTGCTGATGATGATTTAGAAGAGATGGATATTTTGAGCCAAATGGCCCTGATCAATATCAGATCTCAAAAGTTCTACAAGAGAACTGGTAGGAAATTTCCAGGACTCTCTGGCAAAACCAAAGTTGGTTTTGACAAGAGTAAGTTGAGGTGTCACAAATGCCACAGGCTTGGGCACTTTGCAAGAGAGTGTAGATCAACTGGATCTAACTCCTCTGCACCCTTTGTGACCTTTCCAAGCAATAGTTCACAAAACAAAGGGCAACATCCTGCTAGTTCTGGTCATCACTCACAACCTCAATCTCCTGCATACTTTGTCCCTCAGGGTCCAATGCCATATCCTTATCCCTGCTATTACATGCCACAGCCAAATCCAGTTCATGTCCCTATCCATCACAATCTCAACCTCATCATCACAGCTTCTTCACACCAGGAGTTGTTGACTGGAGCAGCTTACCAGATGATCTTTCTGGTTTCAATGAGCAATTATCTGCTGGTGCTGGTCAACATGGTGGTGAACATCCTTTTGGGAATCTTGCTCTCATGGCCCTGGAGTCTACTGAGGGTTCCTGCTCAGATGCTTCATCTTCACAGGTAACCCAGATATCTTCTGAGGCTAAAGCCAAGTTATGTTCTGAATCATGCATAGCTGCCTTTGTCTCTATTAGAGAGGCAAATGTAGCTTTAATCAATCAAAATCTTGAGCTTGAGAAAACTATTTCCAAAAGAAAAGATGAGTATGTGTCTGCACTTAATGACAAAGATGATGAGATTTACAAGCTTAAATGCCAACTTAATGATGAAAAGGCTAAGGTAGAGGTCATACTCGAGAACCACAGAAGTCTCAAAGAGACACTTGCAGCTACCCAAGTTGAGTGTGACCGCTGGGTAACATCCTGCAAGGGATTTGAAATGCTTCTCAGCAAGCAAACAGCTTCAAATGTGAAGTTTGGAATAGGTTACAATCATACTGCACCACCTACTGATTTTACTTCAAAAGTAATAGTAAAATCTGAAGGTGAAAGTAATTTCCAAACCACATCATCATGTGATTCATCCTCAAATGATAATACAAAATTAGAGGATGAAGTCAGTGTTAAGATCTCAGCAAATCAATTGCCTGATGGTTTAAATGCTGATAAACACATGAAGCTGAGAAATTCAGATGTTGTTCCTCAAAGTACTCCAAGTACTGAAGGGCAAGTCACAACATCTGAAAAGCATTTCAAATCTGATGAAATAAAAGGATTAACAACTGCTGAGGAATCTATCATACGGTCTTTCAGGACGGATAGAGAACAGCTGAAGAACAAGTCTTCAGTTGTTACCGATCCTTCAGTACTTAACACAAGTACTGAAAGGAGGAAAGTACTGAAGATCACACCTTCAGTAGTTTCCACTTCAGCAGTTGATCAATCCAAGATGAAGAATAAGCCATGTGAAATATGTGGTAAATTCAATCATCTATCTGATGAATGCTGGTACAAAAAGGGTTCCAAACTCAACAGAGATAAGCTCATTAAAGAAGAGATAAATAAAATGAAAAATGAGTTTGAAACCAAGTTTGTACCACAGTCATCTCAAACTGATAAACCCAAGGCCTCACCAAAATCCAAAAAGAAGGATGGGGTTTATCAGAAAACAGCTGATAGTGTTCCTCATGATAAACATCAGACGAAGTCTGTGAATTTCAAGAAGGAGGAAATGGTGGGTCACAGGAACTCATCAAAAACAAGTACTGATGTGTCAAATGAGCTGAAGGCTTTAGCAACAAATCAGACACAACTTGTTATGATGGTTCAGCATTTGTTGGGGAGAGTTAACCAACTAGATGCACCTGTGATCAAACCACTGAAAAGGAAATCCAAGCCCAAATCTAAGAATTCCATTTCAGCACCATCTCCACCTTCATCAGCTGTTAATCATGAGAAACAAGTTATGGTTAAATCTGTTGATGAAAACAGACCCAAAACCAAAAAGGTTTGGGTCTCTAAAGCTAACTAGTTTCTTATGATAAATGCAGGGTTCTTCAGCATGCCAAAGAAGCATCTGGTATGTAGACAGTGGAGGATCTATGCATATGACTGGGAGCAGTTCTCTTCTTAATGACTACTCTCAAGGAAAGAAGGGATTTGTCTCATTTGGAAATGATGCTAAGGGTTACATCATCGGGAAAGGATTTGTGTCAAATGGAGAAATCAGATTTGATGATGTTAACCATGTGGAGAATCTCAAGTATAATCTACTGAGTGTCAGTCAGATGTGTGATAAAGGGCATGTTGCACTTTTCACAAGCCAGAACTGCCGGATTCTGTCTTCCAAAGTTCTGAGGCTGATTGACAAGGTATTGGATGAACATACTCTCCTGAAGGCCAACAGGATAGGAAGAGTATATGCCTTGGATTTGTCAAAGAAGATTGCGTTAAAAGGTCATCCTTGCCTGTTCTCCAAGGCCTCTCCTCAGGAATCTAAACTGTGGCATAGAAGGCTGGGTCATGTTAATCTCAAAAACATGAATCAGCTGATCCACAATAGTTTAGTAAGAGGTCTACCAATAAAGGAGTTCCTCTGTGATGAAACCTGCACTGCTTGTTTAAAAGGAAAACAACACAAAGTCTCATTCCCTCCTATAGAAGAACCAAAGTCCACTGCCTGCTTGCAATTACTGCACATGGATCTCTTTGGTCCTGTGAGAGTAATGAGCATGGCAAAGAAGAAATACTGTCTGGTAATTGTGGATGATTACTCCAGATTTGTATGGACCTTCTTCTTGCATTCAAAGGATGAGGCTGCTCAGACAATTATTAACTTTGTGTTGTATGTTGAGAAGCAGTATTCCCTATCAGTCAAGTGTATAAGAAGTGATAATGGAACTGAATTTAGAAACCATACACTTGATGATTTCTACCTTTCAAAAGGAATCAAGAGGCAGTATAGCATCCCAAGGACTCCAGAACAAAATGGAGTAGTGGAGAGAAAGAACAGGACCCTAATTGAAGCTGCAAGGTCCATGTTGGCTGACTCTGGTTTGCCACTGACCTTTTGGGCTGAAGCTGTCAACACAGCATGCTATGTGCAAAATAGAGCTTTAGTGAATCAGAGGTTGATGAAGACTCCTTATGAAGTTCTACATCATTTGGCTCCTCTAATTTCATTCTTCAGAGCATTTGGGTGTCCTTGTTACATTCTCAACACAAAGGATCAACTCCAAAAGTTTGATTCTAAGGTGGATGCAGGGTATTTTGTTGGGTACTCATCCACTTGCAAGGCTTACAGAGTGTTCAACTGTAGAACAAAGATGGTTGAAGAAACCTTGCATGTGAAGTTCAATGAATCCCTAAGGACAAAATCCCACAAAACCCTGTGGAGTTGTTTGATCTGGACATACTGCAATATGTTCCTTATCAGCCTCCAGCTGTTGCAGATCATGTGAATTCATCACCTTCTGCAGCTAGTCATCCATCTGGTGGTACTGATGTTCATGATGATCCCAGTACTCACCTATTCAAGTTTAGTGATCAACTGCCTGAGTCTACTCAACTTGATGTTCCTGTAGCTTCAGTAGCACCATCCACAACAAATGCTGATGAGATTTCTGAATCCTCTACTTCATTTGACCTGCCATCTAACACTTGGTTTCAAGAATCTGGATCAACATCTGTTGCTGCTGAGCGTGCTACAAACACTTGCACAGATCTCATAGTGCATCAAGAGCTGAAGAATCACCCAACGTCTCAAATCATTGGTGATATCAATGCTGGTGTCTCAACTAGAAGTCAATTGTCCAACTTCTGCTTCTATGCTCTTTTCATCAGTCAGCAAGAGCCAAAGAACTATCATATTGCATTAAGAGACAATGGATGGGTTGATGCCATGCAGCTTGAGCTTCTTCAGTTCAAAAAGCAGCAAGTGTGGGAACTGGTTCCTCTACCCCCAGGTAAGTGTGCAATAGGCACTAAATGGGTGTTTAGGAATAAAACAGATGAAAATGGGCAAATTGTCAAGAACAAGGCCAGACTGGTTGTCCAGGGGTTTTCACAAGAAGAAGGTATTGATTATGATGAAACCTTTGCCCCTGTAGCCAGACTGGAGGCAATTAGATTGTTCTTAGCCTATGCTGCATTCCACAATCTTAAAGTTTTTCAAATGGATGTCAAAAGTGCATTTTTATATGGTAAAATAAAAGAAGAGGTTTATGTGTGTCAACCACCAGGTTTTGAGGATAATAAACATCCTGATTGGGTGTATAAACTTGATAAGGCTCTTTATGGGTTGAAACAAGCTCCTAGAGCCTGGTATGAAACACTGTCAAATTTTCTTCTTCAGAATAATTTCACTAGAGGCTCCATAGATAAAACTTTGTTCATTAAGAAAGTGGGTCAGCATAAGCTCCTTGTTCAAATTTATGTTGATGATATTATTTTTGCTTCCTCTGATCCACAGTTGTGTGATGCATTTACAAAGTTGATGCAACAAAAATTCGAAATGAGTGCCATGGGAGAATTACAGTTCTTTCTAGGTTTGCAAATCAAACAAAAGGCTGATGGAACTTTCATTCATCAGTCAAAATACACAAAAAGTCTTTTGGCAAAGTTTGATTTACAACACTGTAAGCCCTGTTCTACTCCCATGTGCAGCACCACACAACTGGATGCAGATCAGAAAGGTAAAGCTGTTGATGAAACACTTTACAGATGTATGATTGGGTCCTTGATGTACTTAACAGCTTCTAGACCAGATATTATGTTTGCAACTTGTGTTTGTGCTAGATTTCAGGCTGCTCCTAAAGAGTCTCATTTGATTGCAGTCAAGAGGATCTTTAGATATCTGCAAGGTACTCAATCTCTAGGTCTTTGGTATTCCACTGGGCACTCTTGCAAATTAGTTGCTTTTTCTGATAGTGACTATGCAGGGTGTAAATTAACTAGAAAATCAACTTCTGGTGGATGTCAATTCCTAGGCAACTGTTTGGTTTCTTGGCAGAGTAAGAAACAAACATCTGTTGCTACATCCACTGCTGAAGCCGAGTACATTGCTGCTGCAAGTTGTACATCTCAGGTACTCTGGCTTCAGAATCAATTACTGGATTATGGCATTACAGAGACTAAGACTCCATTACTAATGGATAGTGCTTCAGCTCTTTGTATTGTCAAGAATCCAGTCCAGCACTCTAGGACCAAACATATTGAGATCAGACACCATTTTATTAGGGATTGTTTTGAAAAAGGTCTGATTGATCCAAAGTTTGTTCCTAGTGCTGATGAGCTTGCAGACATATTTACTAAGCCTTTGGACAGTTCAACTTTCCAAAACCTAGTGTTAAGGCTTGGTATGCTGCAGCTAGAATAAGTGACAACTACTGATGATCTCAGTCAACAAGTACTGATGAGCATTCGTATACTACTGTCACAAATAAGTACTGAAGTTCTTTTATCCTCAGTAGTTTTCATAACTACTGAAGACTAAATTACTTAAAAGTACTGAAGTACTCATCTGTTGAAAAGAACTGATGTGGTTACAACTACTGCTGTAGTTACAACTGCTGATGTCAGAATAACAGATAAGTACTGATGACCTATGAAACATCTGAAACTCAGACAAAGTCTGATGAAGTGTTGAGGTCAGAATGAAACAGCTGATGAGCTAAGAATTGACGACAACAGCTGATGAGAAAATTTTCTCTTCAGTTGTTTCTACAACAGCTGCTTCACTTCAAACAACTGAAGCCAAAACCATGTCTTCAGTAGTTTCACAACTACTGATGACTAACACCAAGTCTTCAGTTGTTACAACACCTGAAGCCAAAACCATGTCTTCAGTAGTTTCACAACTACTGATGACTAATACCAAGTCTTCAGTTGTTACAACTTCTGAAAGTTAAAACCAGGTCTTCAGTTGTTTTCAAACAACTGATGACAGCACCAACACTTTCAGTCGTTTTATATCAGCCTTTTTCTTACCCTATAAATACCTAAACCTACTTTCAGACGTTTCATTAGCCGTTTTCCGTCCTTCACTCTCTCACAATGGCGACCATGAAACTCAAACCCAGACACAACTGTGTTGCCTACCTCTCGAAATCGGCCTTCTGGAACAAATTTGATAACGCCATCGATCTTATGGTAGATTCCCAGTACCGAACCGCGTTTCTTCTGAATCCTACCATATACCCCGATTCCCTAAGCCAGTTCTGGACCAACGTCTCGTGCAAACTAGTGAGAATGATAGCCAAATCACTCTCCAGTCGTTGGTCAACCAGAAACAGGTGGTCATCACTCCGGACATCATTCGACAAACCCTAGATCTACATGATGCCACCTGTGTCACAGAATACCCGAAAGGCACAACCGATATGTCTTTCATCAACAACGGGTATGAAGGAGACTTAAGTGCTACCACCATTCTGAAGAAGCACTTCCATGATGCTGAACGTCTTATATTCCACATGGTGAATGTCTGCCTTGCACCAAAAACCTCCTCATGGGATCAAATGTCTTCCCGATGGCAACAGGTATTATACTCTATCTTTGAACGACAAACTTTAAATTTTTCTGAGATAGTGTTTATGGAACTAAAGGATCTGGCCTTGAAACCTGTGGCAAACAGATGGATATTATATCCCAGGTTTCTCATGGCCATAATTTTAACACAGCTAAAATCAGACGGCCTTGTTGGCCTTGGAGTCCCTGCTCCGGCTGTATTGCCTGAAGTATACTCCAGGCACAACTCTGACCCTACAATGAAAGGGGCTGCCCGGCTGCTCAAACCCAAGCAGCGGGAACCCACAGCCTCCACTTCCAGATCCAAAGTCCCCACCAAACCCAAAACCAAAAAGCCCAAAAAGGCTACTCAGGGAGATGAGTCCCCTGAGGATGCCCCTGTAACACCAATACAGGAAACACTTACTGGTTCTAACCCCCCAGTAGTGTCCAAGACTCCACCAACCCTAGCCGCTCAGGCATCCTCTCAACAGGATCCTGATGCAACCATAATTGGGGATACCACAATGCTGGAACCTATCTCAATTGAGAAGGTTACCATTGAAGAGCACCAGTCACCCCGGGTGCAATCTGCTTCAACCCTATCTCCAAATGCAACCGCCCCTCAAAGCCCAACATTTATTGTTGCACAAGTGTTGAGTCAGCTGCATTCCTCTCCTCCTCCCCAGACACCAATTACAATGGGGAGAACCTCAACAGCTGAGGAAGAGGACCAAAATGCTGCTGATAACCCACAGCACAGGGGTTATAATGTTCAATCTCCCCGTGTAGAGGAGGAGGTTAGAACATCTGGTGAGGCTGCCACTTCTACTGATTCAGCAAATGAACAGGATGAAGTTGGTAACATCTCTAAGACCTCACCAGAGGCAACTGCCGATGAAGGACTCAGTCCTGAGGCAGGAAGTCCCCAGAACCAAGAACAAGGGGCACATGCTACAACTGATCTACACTCAGGGCATGTACATCCTGATTCAATCAGGAGGTCAGGTGATTCAGCAAAAACTGATGATGACCTGGGCTTTTTCTATGATGTCTTAGCCCATAACACAATCCTTGAGGCTGAGGTGAGCAGACTCAAAGAACTGCTTGCCAAAATGTCTCAGGATCAAAGTCCATCTGCCCCAATAAACCCACAGATGGCACCTTCATCTGAAGGTTTCCCAAACACTCCGCCACTTCACTCAACTGAGCCACCAGCCACTGTTGTTGGCACCACCTCTCAGGGACAGAACCCCTCTGAGCAGATGGTTGCTACCTTTCAAAACTCCTTATCTCTCATCACTCCCATCATCAATGAGATTGTGCATAAAGCCATTGATGAGAGGATTTCCTCAAATCTACAAACACTTGTTGATGATGCTGTGCAAAGGAAGCTTTCTGCCATTCACACCCCTGAACCCAATGCACCCAAAAAGGGGGAGTCTAAGGCAGTGAAAGAACGAAAAAGAAAGAGTGTGGAAAATGAGAAACAAGAGAAAGAAAAGGAAAAACAGCTGATCACATACAAAAGAAAGAAAAGTGCTGAAACTCAAAAGCCTGATGAAGAGAAATCATTGGAAGATCTGGTCAAAGAAGCTGATGAAGCTCACAGCAGATCAATGGACAGAATAATAGACCAACTCTTCAGACAGGGCTTTGATACAGCTACTTTAGACACTGAGATCAGAAGGCTGGAGATTGAAGAGATACAAGAAAAATGGGCCAGTTATAGTGTGATGGAAAGGGAGAGGTTGGAAATAATGATCAGGTTTACTGCAAAATACTTGGGAAGATCATTAATTGAGATTAAATCATGGACCAGAGACAGTATTCTGGCAATAACCACCAGAATCTGTACTTCTGAAGCATTCAACAAGGGGTTAATTATTGAAGCACTAGATGAAGCAGGTGCTGGGAAGAGAACTGATATGGCCAAGCTTTCCAAAGCCAAACTCACCATAAAAATGCTAGATCAGCCTTCCCAAACTCCCTCTCAAAAACAACCAACCCCACAACTCTCCAAATCAACTCAACCCTCAAAACCAACTCCCTTACCCCAAAAACCACCTCAAACCACATCCAGTGATGCACCCAGAAGGAGGAGAAGGGTGTTGAGGATGGTAGAAGATGAAGAAGAAGATGATGAAGAAGATAGTCTGCCAATCTCTGCTGTTCTGAAATTACCTGAGCCCAGAAGTCAACAAATGATCACACCAGACTTTCAGAGGCAAATGGTGAAAGTTAAGATTGAAGAAGAAGAACAGCAGAAACAGCACGATGAGCAACTTTTGAAGATGATTGACAAAGAGTTTCCTCAGTCATCATCTATACAAGCCATGAAGAAACATGCTAAAGGCTGTATGCTCTCAGGTATACCTTTCAATATCAAAAGGAGAGAGTAAGGATTTGGCCAGACCCCAGGGTTAGTTCTAGAATTCATAAGAAATCCATACCAAGTAGATACAATGGCCAAGTGAGAAAGACCATAGATGCTGCTATTATGTTGGCCATTGTAGTCTCACCCTGGGAAATACTTGAAGACTTCAAGAGAGCCTACAAGTCAAAGATGACCCCTCAAACTCTAATGGAGAACAAAATGGTCAAGAAGGGGTTGTTATACAAGAGGCTTGAAGAGATCAAGAAAAATGAACTCCAGTTGTTATTAGAAGGGACTCACCCAGATGAATTTGCTTACAGAGAGATAACAACTGTTGAGTTGAAAAATGGAAAGACGATAAAGTACTTATCAGAGTACTATGGCCCAGAGTTCTTCTTCGAAGGAGAAGCAGAAGAACTCACTAAGGAGGAACAAGTTGTTCTCCTTGAGGCCTACGTCAGAGAGTCTTATAGACTCATCAATGGGAAGTAGGTTTCATGGTTGGGATAACGGCTCTGTGTCCAGTTCCACAAGACAGAGTTCCCTTCCATCCTTTGACATTCACATCTACTGAAACCTGTTCCCTGGCCTGTGCTTATCCGATATCTCTAAAGCTGACCAAGAGAGTATTTCTGCCAAGAATAAGTGGGACCTCAATAAGCTTAAAGGTTTTGGCTACATTGGTTCAGGGGGAGTTTGTTGGACCAAAGAACCAATGAGCCTGATCAGAAAAACCTTTAAGTCCCACGGACATTACAACAACTGAAGTAGTCTGCAACAGCTGAAGACATCAGCTGATAACAAGGTCTGAAGATAAAGTCTGAAGCTAAAGAGCTGAAGACAAAGTCTGAAGTGAAAGAGCTGAAGACAAAGTCTGAAGTGAAAGAGCTGAAGACAAAGTCTGAAGTGAAAGAGCTGAAGACAAAGTCTGAAGTGAAAAAGCTGAAGACAAAGTCTGAAGACAAAGTCTGAAGACAAAAGCTGAAGACAAAGACTGAAGACCAAGTTTCAGATGATTGTCACAACAGCTGAAGAAGACCTCTTCAGTAGTTGTGATGGTTTCCTTTCAGTAGTTGTAGTTTCCTTTCTGTACTTGTAGTTTCAGTAGTTTTATGTTTCTTCGTGTACTTGGAATAATCTATGTTCTCAGTTGTTGTGAACATTCTCAGCAGTTTGCTTACTTTCAGTAGTTTGTAATAATTCTGTTAGATGTCACTATCAAGTGACATCAGCAGACGTCACATTCCTATATATAAGGAATGCTGACCTAATTGTAATCGGTGCAGCTTAGGAAAACCTAGCAGCCGCCATACCGAAGCATGTGTGCATGAATGTTATTATCCCTTTGCAGAAAACCCTATTTCTATATAACCGTGTACTGTTCCATTGAATATTTATTGTGTTTTTGCTATATTTGCTTAATTCTTGCTCTAATTCCGCTGTGATTCAACTCTAATTGATCAAACTTAGATCACTGATCCTAACATGATGATATCCAGAACGCAAATCGATCTTCGAGAATTGTGTAGCTCCTTGAAGTTGATCGAAGAGATCATCTATTCGAGGAAGAGGATATCGGTTCTTGATAGTGAGCTTGTTGAGTTCCCGGTAGTCGATGCACATACGGAAAGAACCATCTTTCTTCTTGACAAATAGCACGGGTGCACCCCATGGTGAAGAGCTAGGTCGAATGAAACCTTTATCGGTCAACTCTTGCAGTTGACTAGCTAGTTCTTGCATTTCAGACGGTGCAAGATGATAAGGCGACTTAGCCACGGGATTTGCACCAGTAATCAGGTCGATTTTGAACTCAACTTCTCGTACGGGAGGTAACCCACTAAGATCCTCGGGAAACACCTCGGGAAAATTCCGCACGACAGGTATATCCTTCAGTTCTTTACCCTTGGCTTTTGTGTTAACTACATAAGCCATGAAATCTAAGTAATTTTTACTCAAGCACTTTCGGGCCTTGATGCAAGACATGAGTTTGAGTCTTTGGGATGATCTCTCCCCAAAAACTTTTAAGGTATCACCCGATGGTAAAGGAATTCGAATGCACTTCTCAAAGCATATTATTTCCGCGTGTTGCTTTGCTAACCAATCCATGCCAATAATAACGTCGAAGCTCCCCAGTTGCATAGGAATAAGGTCGATGAGAAAGACGTGCTCGTTAAGACTTAAGGTGCAATCGCATATCACGACGCCGACTTCGACAGACTTGCCATCGGCTACTTCGACCGTAAAAGATCTCTCTAAATTAGAATGCGGCTTGGAAAGAATAGGCTCAAACTCTAAAGACACGAAACTTTTATCCGCACCCGAATCAAACAGTACAAAAGCATAACGACTATTTACAAGATACATACCTGCTCAAATAATAACCTATAATTGGCATAATGAACGCAGGTAGGGATTTTACAAGACAAAAGAACAATTAAAAGAAATTAATGACGTACCATTCACCATGTCTTGAGCTTGGTTGGCATTGATGCTGTATGTCCTTCCACGAGCCTGTGGCACATTTCCCGCATTGCGGGGGCATTGTGGACGGACATGACCCGGTTTGCCATAGTTGTAGCAAACTCGGTTTGCAGCCAACGCCGTATTATTAGGAGCACGAAGACAGGTAGCCACCAGATGTCCATACTTCCCGCACAACGAGAAGACTAGGCAAGTAGTGTTACTCGCATGATGGTACTTGCAAGTATTGGACATCGGGTGCGGCCCAGTATAAGCCCTCGCCACGGGGGCTTGATTTGCAACGACAGCTTGCCTTTGAGGGGAATTTGGTGTTGTCACCGCATAATTACGAGCCGGTGTGAACTTGCGCTTCTTGCCTTTGGAAGACGACTCGGCCTTCACCTCTTTTGTAGCCTCGGGAGTCACCTTCAAAGCACTCTTGACACCTTCACCGTTAAAGTACCAGCTCTAATATGGTTTTCAGTGAGCTGGGCGGTGATATTAATCGCCTCCTCTAAAGTTGTGGGCCTACTACCCGCCACGACATCCTGAATTTGAGGTGGTACCCCTTAATAAACTTCTCAATGTTGCGGGGAACGGTATCCACCATATGAGGTAGGAGCATGCTCAACTCATGATGCCGGGTGGAATAAGCCAAATGATTCCCACTATCTTGTTTGAGGTTCCAGAATTCCTCCTCCAGCTTTTGCAATTCACTCCTCGGACAAAATTTTTGGATCATTATGTCCTTAAATTCTTCCCAAGGCAACGCCAAGGCAACTTCAGTCCCTCGATTCCTTTTCTCACTATTCCACCAAGTGAGTGCCCGTTGTTGAAGGACACTTGTAGCATATCGGACCTTGAGTTCATCGGGACATTCGCTGACGATAAACATATTTTCCATACTTTCGAACCACTCGAGAAGTCCAATGGCTCCTTCCTTTCCACTAAAGCTAGTGGGTTTGCAAGAGTGGAAGTGCTTGAATGTGCAAGTGCGACTATTCCCACCTTGGTTGTTGCTATTTTCCCCTTGACCATTGTTGTCACCACTACCATTGTTTCCATTGGCGTTGTTGCTGTTGTTGGCCATTAGGGTGCTGCTAAGTTCAGCAACCATCGTTGGAAGTACAGCGGCCATTTGTCGGGCGATCATTGCAGCGAGTTTGTGGTCGGAGGTAGCACGTTTTCCATGATGATGAGACATTCTATAAGATAGAAATAAAGTAAATATTAGTATTTGGAGATAAATCAGTTCAAGGTAAACATGAATTTTTAGATAATTTATATACAGCCAGGACGGTTCCATTTGGTATCACATAGCCAATAGGAACATGGACTCGTCAAGGTGACTTAATCCTAATTTCCTCGGGAATATGTGTATGTTGACCATAATTTAGCACTCATCCCAGAAATCCCCAGGTAAGCATAACAGGTCTCGCAATGAGATTTATACAAAATGCTTGCCTTAGCCCTAGGGCCTTTTGCCAGGAAATCCAGAATACAGGTGTTTATGTGTCACACACTTCCCTAAGGCTATCAGAATTAAAACCTTGATGATAATTTCAAGATTTAGACATATCGTCTAAGGAATTTTTTCCACTCAATAAAATGCGTAGTTTTCCTCACGTAGTCAAGAATGAGATTTAGAAAAGACTAGACATGGTAGAAACGTAGAGGCATAAGAAGAGGATTAGAAAGTTGGGGTTCACAAGGTGCAAGGCATAATACTAAGGCACTAATTCTAAAGGTAAGCAAATAGCACATAAGGGAATTTGTCATGCATCAAGATAGACATATAAGCATACTTACAAGATCATTGCAATTGTCATAAAAAGGGTCCTTAGTTTAACCATAGTCTAGGCTACCATTTCTAATAACCTAAATCCCTATAGTTATGGGCTCTAATACCAATCTATCACACCCCAACCCTAACGGCGGAAACGTCAAGATGTGAGGGTTAAGATTGTTCATGCCACACAACGCTAATTTAAAATGACAATATTATTAGAACTCAATATTCAAGACATACATTTAAGAAATAGAATATGTTCCAAAACATAGAAATTTCAACGTCCAATGATAACAAAAGTATTTTTATTTTATTCTAGGTCCAGTCCTAGATGTGACATTGTCTTCATAGCAAGCTAAGCATTAACATTTCCTGAAACATGTTAAAAATAAAAGGTCAACATAATGTTGGTGAATTTTCTATAGTTTTCATACATAAATATATATATATAAAAGATGGTAATTCATGTCATAGGTTATTGAATAAAGTAACGAGGGATGGATGAACAAGTGTAACAATCAAACCTTGACAGATTACAAGATTACAAGATTAAACGATTAGCTAAGTGTACTTGGGTTAACCAAGTAGGCTTGTCAGGCCCATAGATCTATGACGTCGCCAGGCTAGCAATAGTTAATGATTGTACATATAATAGTCATCACATGGTAATTACTAAAGTTCAACTATCCACGACAAATAATATGAATTACCCAAGTGTTTACAAGATTCAAACGAGTTTACAAGTGCAATTATCATAAAGTTAACATGTTTCACCCCAAAGTGTGAAAATATATAAAAGGGGTATAGAAAAACTCTCTTGATAATAAAGGATGCACAAATAATAAGTCTTGTATAAAATGCCGAGGATTCGTTAACGTTCACCTAAACGAAACGTCGTATTAAGTTAATCATGGTGATTTTGGTGTTATGTTTATATCCATTTGTCCACAATTTTCATGTTATTAAATAGACGTCAGTTATTAATATTTTGGTAATTAAATGATTTAAACAAGGCTCTTAGTGAAAATCATAATTAGTAGAAGTTACAACTTTATTTTTAAATGGTTATTATTTACCTTTAAATAAATTCATATTTTGTAAATTTACATGGTTAAAATAACCATTACAATATGTGTACATCACTAAATATGTACATGTATATTTATTTTCTAAAACAAAATTTATATATCGAATTTGTAATTAAATCCATTATAATAGGGAATTTATTAGTTTGAAATTATTTATTTATTACATAAAGTTTATTACAATTCCAAATTAATAATTGATGATGTTTTATAATCCCCTTTTTTATAATATTTAAAATAAATAAATAAAATAATGCTTTCTAAAGTGTATTTTCTAATGAAGTTAAAAGAAAAAAACAATTTTATTTGCATTTTGTGATTAAAATGGGTTTTTATATAATTAATAATAATGTTTAAAATGTTTTTCTGAATTTTAACAACTTAAAAACGTATTTTAAAAATATTTGCAGGGGCTCGGGTTCGAACCCGGGTCCCCTGCCACACAACACCACCTTTTAACCACTGGGCCAAGGCCCCGTTTGGTGTTATGTTTCAGAACCCCAATTTTAAAACCAAGTTCTCAGATGAATCCCTAATTTCATATAAACCCTAGATTTATAATCGGTTAAATTGAACCACCAATCGATGATCATAACCAAATTAATCATGAGGCTTTTATTCCCCATGTGAAAACAAAGGTATTTTAGAAAACGGTGTTTGTGTGTGTTTTGAATGAAATTGAAGGTTCCAGAGGTTTAGAAAACCCAATTCGAGTAGAAGCCCTCTAATTTATAGATTTGATTCGATCGATTTGGTACTCAACGACTATGGTGTTTGAGTCGGAGGTTACAGGTCGAATTCAATAAATTTAATGCTGTTTTAGGTTCAATTGATGCTACCAATAACCTCGAAATGATTACCCTAACGTTTATGTTTGTTTAATTCGATTGTTATTATGATTTAAGTGTAAAACGGCTTTGAGTTTCGATGGTTATTCGGTTTCAGTCGAAACCGATGTTAATGGATTGACTTTAATGTGTTCAAGGTTCGAAACCCATTTGTAACGGGAACAGGGTGGTTTAATTCGATTTTGATGGATGATTTTCAAAGATTTGAGGTGGCCGGAGTACCTGGCCGGGAAAACGGGTATAGGAGTGATGAGTTTAAACAAATTACACTTAAGTCCCTGAAGTTTTAAGTTGCTCAATTTTATTCGAGAGTTTTTATTTGAGTTTAAACAAATTACAGATTGGTCCCTGTAGTTTTACATTTTTATTATTTTATGTACCAAACATCTATTTACAAGTCTTTAAATTATAAAACTTATTTTTGTTTTATTAATAATAATTTTAAAATTATTTACTTTTATTGATATCATTATTTTATCATTTTATTATTATTATTATTGTTATTATTATTATTATTATTATTATCGACAATATTAATTATCCAAGCATTTAATTACATCAAGAAATTACAAAATGAATCCCCGTAATTGCATTAATACAAAACAACCCTTACAAGAGATAACGATATTAATCACACGTTAAATAAAAATACGAGAGGTTACACCCCCCTTCTATTTTCCCTATTAATTTTCGATTTGAATGTCCAATGCTTCAAAATGAAGCTCAAACCACATTAAGTTAACCCCCACCATTATTCACACATCAATTTCAGATGGTGATAGTGGCCGATGGTGGTGGTTTACCCGTTTGATGATTTTAGAGTTTTCTATGGTGGTTTATTGTGAACAAAGGGGCAAGCCGATGATGATACATGGTGGTGATGGTGGATAGATGCTGGTGATGGTGGTGATGATGGCTGACAGGGATAGATGGTGGTGATGGTAGGTAGATGGTGGTGATGGTGGCTGATGGGGAAAGGGTGTTGGGTTTTTTTAAAGATATATTTAATTACAACAATGGTCCCTGAATAAAAAAAAGATGTAAAATTATAAAAATAGTCCCTCAAATGGTATTTTAGTTATTTTATTTAAATTTTACAGAAAAACTAACATCTGTTAGTCTTATTAACTCGTTACAAAAAGTAAAATACAATACCCTAATTTGTTACAAAAATACTTAGTGTCCAAACTTGTTATTTTAGATAAACCATAGGGACTATTTATGTAATTAACTCTAGTTTTAATTATTCATTGTTTCATTTTTATCTAAGATTTAATAATTTCACGTATTAAAATGATTTTTAAAGTTATTTAGTGTTTAAATATTAGTTTATATTTACCAACTTTAAATGATTTAATTTTAATTCTTTTGTATTTTAACATTTAATTTATTTATATTTATATTAAAAGAGTAACAAGTTGGATTTAATCATTAACCGGACACAAACCCTTATGATATGTTCGTAAAAAATCGCTCATACATATACATATAACTTTTGTCGTAACGCGCGAATATCTTTTTAATTTAATAAAACTTGACAATAGTTGATTGCAAGTTGTAAATTTAAATTAACTTAAAAGCTACACACATGTACCTCCATCGGTAAACGTTCATATTTATACTTTTTTTAACAGACCTCTATATTTATATAATACATTTTGTTATTGCAAATAAAAATATACTTGTACATTTTAATAATAAAGTTGTGAGTGATATCATTTAAGTATATGTTTTGAAATTGTTAAAGTGAGCAATTCGACGTGTGACATATAATTTAACATAATAAATTCTTATTCATGTAACAAGAAAATATGATAGTGAATATAATATTTCTTATTCATGAGTGTTTAAGTTTATATTTTAAGAAAGTAATGATTAAATAAATCATGACTATTATGTTATGAGCAAGACATATTATATTTCTTTTGTTATAATATTTTGTTATTCATTTTTCCTAATGAGACTCGCTCTTTTAGTTCCATTTAGTTAAAAATATCTCTTTTCATTTTAAATATTATTGTTTTATTATTATAAATACTTATTTATATGTAATTTCAGAGATATTATTTTAAAGAAATTGTTTTTTAATCATAATTTTTAATTATTAACTATTTAATTTAATATTTTATAGACTCAATTTGTGTAACATACGGGTATCTAACTTGGCTCATTATATTGAAAAGATTGTAGTACATCCAAACAAAATCAAAACTACACATTAGGTTAATTTGTAAAAGAAATAAGTGCCAATCAACAACCAACCAATAACTAAACATGTTTCAACATCTGGTTCTTATTGGCGTGTTGTCTTGCATTTCTTTCAACCGTATTCTTTGTTTGGAGTAGTCATGGGATAACTTCAATATTCTTCGTTTTAAACCATAAGCTTTAGAAAGATTAACCAAATAGTAGGTCAATAAAAGGAAGAAACTATGCAAAATCCATAATTAAGTGTAGCAGTGAAATCAAAGAATTGAAGGGTCCAGTGATGTTAATTGATGTAATAATTAACATGACATGGGTTTGAGAACCACACGAGCACACATTTGCTTGATTTGCCGCTGATTATGATTCGAGATGCTCATATGAGGTAATCGATAGTGTGTGTGGCTTTCAATGTATAGAAAAAATGAAATTAGGGTTAAGATTATTATTTTCATATAGGATTAAATGAAATTAGAGATGTTGAAAATTGACCAAGATGCCCATAACATGACAAACACATTGTTATGTATACAAATGGTAATCAACAAGATAAACAGGATAGAAAGAATCACGAAGAGAAGAAGATGCGATTGAGCTCAAATCAATTGATAGATTCATTCCTCCGTCACAAGTTCATATAAGTACAACTAGTGGATACAAGTTGCAATTCCACACCACCCTTTACTACAAATATAGTTAGCCCCCTCTATTTATTTGACACTTAACAATACTCCCTCCATTTAAGATTCTTGACCCCAAGAATCAAAAATAAAGGGAAAAAATTTGAAATTTAGTTGCTTTTGGTGGTTGATTAATCTTTTGAAACACCCATCTCTTCTCTTCATCTTCTTTAATCTTTAGAGTCAAATACAACATGAAAATAACTCATTTCTATCATCAAGTATTTAACCACAAATAGTAGCTTCGAAGATAAAACACATTGTCCCAAAATGCTTATCAAATAGCTTCTCATTAACACCACTTTCCAATTCTTGCTTTTGTTCCCCATATGAAAGCCAACTATCTTTATCTAGAATTAAAGTTTGCATGGCTCAAATTTGAAATGTTAAAACAACTACATATGTGTTGAGAGACTTTTTGATTGATTGTCATTGATTGCAGTTGACCTTAATCTCAACAATAAATATTTTGACCAAGATCAATTCACCAAAAGTAATCCAACTACTACCAACCAAGCAACCATCAAAATAGAAACTAAATTCCAGCCCATATCTCTATTTAGACCATCAAAGCACCCACTCATAATTTTAATGAAAAACCATGATTTGGATTTCCATTTGTGCCAAATATACCCTCTTTCATCCATTTCTAATGCCTTCATATCAACTTCTTCCACATATGTAAGGCCCCTTTTCCGGAGACCTCACAGTTGGACATTCACAACACTATTCATAAAACATTTCATAATTCAATATCACGTTGCAGTGGAATTTAAACATTTAAAAGCCATTTATTTATTTATAAACGCTGTTGCTAAGTAATACATGTTTGGTATAGTTACAAAAGATCATTAGTTTGCATTACAAAACAACAATATTATATTCATGAATGGATGTCAGCCTTGTCCCGACGAGTAGCCTCCCCGAGTGCCATCCTCAGCAATATTACCTGCCAACTGAAAACGCATAAAAGTCAGCTTTGCTGAGTGAGTCCTAGTTTTAAAATCATAAAAATATCTTAATAGATTTGTATACAAAATACTTCTTAAAGAAAATATCTTATCTTTCTTTCGGATGTGATCACACACCATACATACAAATCATATCCATTACATCATCACCATTCTCTTTCTTGCTTTTCATTATTATCTTTCACTGTCGATATGGACCAAAGTGCTATACCCCCATATAATGCGCATAAACCTGGTACTGGGCCTTGAAGTCTATAAATAGACTCCATCCGTGGTGCACATATGCTGGCACCAGTACCGGGGCAGCAACAGTGGTCCCCTCAATCTTAAAGATTGACCCTGTGTACATCCTTTGGGTTAGCTAAACCATACACAGTTGAGCTAACGACAACATGGTCGTGCACCTCCTGTAAATTTTTACTTGTGAGTCTTTTCATTCCTTATGTTCCACTTTTCGTTAATATTAATCTTCCACTTGATTAATAATAATACTTTATGATCATAGGCAATCCACATAAAGTCATATGTTAATATCATAATAGACACATAAGGACAGCCCATAACATGCATAAGATAATCAGATACAAGCATCAAGTCAACCATGGTCAAACCCTAATCTTGATCTTCCAAAATTCCAGAAAATTTCTTGTCTTAAACTAATGCGGATGAACAAAACCAATGCGGGTGAACAACTTGCAAATACGGGTGAACAACTTGCAAATGCGGATGAACAAAAACTAATGCGGATGAACAACTGCAAATGCGGATGAACCAAAACTAATGCGGATGAACAACTTGCAAATGCGGATGAACAAAACTAATGCGGATGAACAACTTGCAAATGCGGATGAACACTTGCAAATGTGGATGAACAAAAACTAATGCGGATGAACAACTTGCAAATGCGGATGAATAAAACTAATTGTGGATGAACAACTTGCAAAT
>CM046438.1:42429414-42559414 GCA_025506505.1 Flaveria sonorensis
ATGTGTTTTGCCTGGGCGATGGTGGTACGCCCCGGTCTAGGTGAAAACAAAACCGTGAGGCGATGGTGGTTCGTCCCGGCCAAAACGGACAATATCATGGTGCGGTTACGCTGGGATGCTACAACAAGTTATAAAACTCTTGGACTCTCTTCCACCGCAGTGGAGCTTGAAAGTCAGACTATTAAAGCAAGAAAGAAATTTTGCTGATTATAAACTCATGGACATGATTAACAAACTGAAGTCATTTGATTTGGACACGAAAAGGAGAGAATACAATCAATCAATGGTGCCGGCTATAGTTTATCCATAAAATGCTGCATTGATTTCATCCACTGCAAACTCTTTAATGTATGGTGTAGCTTATAGTGGGTCTTCTGGATATGGTGTGTCAAACAAGTCTGGTAGTGGATCATCAAGTGTTAGTTCAAACTCAAAGGAATCAATCACTACTCAAGTTCTATCTGATACAATGGCACTGTTTGGAATGTTTGTATATGGTTATGAAGCTTTGGTTATGAGGAAGTTGAAAGGAAAAGGAATGACTGTGGAAGATATGTATCAGGTGGACCTTGATGACTTGGAAGAAACTAATATCCAGTGGCAGATGGCAATGCTCATGTTGCTTGCAAGAATGTTTATGGAAAGAACTGGCAGCAGAAACTTTGGCAATCAGAATCAAAACTCAAAACTTGGGTATGAAAAGTCAAAATTGAGATGTTTCAACTGTAAACAATTGGGTCACTTCAAAAGAGAATGTCCATCTCCAATCATCATTGAACCGAGAACTTCAGGAACTTCAAAAGTCATCCCTATCATCAACAAAGAAGAAGCCAAGCCAAAGAAGGAAACATCACTAATCACAAACTTTGATTGGAGTGCTGAAATCAAAGAAACTGAAGAAGAGATCAATCATGCTCTAGTGGATGAGGTGGTGGATAGTGATGTGGATTCAGTTGAAGATTTTGATCCTTTTAGGGATTTCAGGTATGAAATTCAAGATGAAGCAGTTTGTGAAGATGGGGTGTAACAAGTTCGTGAAGAAAAGGGTTGTTGTGAAGCTGTTAAAGAAAAGTTGACAGTTTGTGAAGCTGCTGAAGTCGGGAAACAATAAGAAGTTGAAGCAAGTGAAGTGAAGTTGGAGGTTTGGGATCAAGGAGAGAAAGAGGTAAGTGAAGCTAAGGAAGAAAAGAAGAAAGTAAAGGAGGAAGAAGAATACAAAAGGAACACTCCAGTTTGTCAATGTGAAAAAGCCCTAGCTGCTGAAAAAGTAGTTATGGGACTTCCTTATGAGGTAATCCAAGACATGTGTTCTCCTCCCTACAAAATTCGATTATTTCTGGTTTATAAAGCTAACAGGTTATTGTTAAAAAATGAAAAGGAATTAAAACAGATTAACAAAGAACTTAAAGCAAATGAGTCAAAATATTTTGTTAAGTTAAATAGAGCTTTAACGGAAAATGAGCATTTAAAAAGAAATATTTTGGAAAGAAACATTGAAATAAATGCTTTAACTAAACGTGTGGCACTTGCTGAATTTGAAACAAGCAAGCTGAAAACTAAACTTGAAAGATGGACCATTTCGGGGATGAACATGGGGAACTTTGCAAGAAACAACGGGGGGCTAGAATTAAGACTGGTTTGGAAAGCGAAGAAACCAGTCATGTTTATCCTCCTTCGAGTACTTATTGTTATTCTCCTATGCCTACACCTCATCCAACAATGAATTAATTTAGAAAGATACTAACAGTTTGTATGCAGGTTTAGAGGGAGTAAGGACACACCTCTAATACTTTTAAATGATTTCTCTAAAACTAGTTTTTTGTGAAATTTAAAAATTTCTACTAATCAAAGTCTTATAGAAAAATCTAAATTCTTTATAAATTCTGATTCTATTTTGGTTAGTTTAGAAACTTGAATAGGAAGTCATTCCCCTTGCGTACTTTTAAACCCATATTAGTAATTGCAACAAGACACCAATGAAACAAGAACTTACATGCTAGCAATCCATCACACCAATAAATTTTATTTTAACTTAATATTTAAAAATCACATCACCTAAATTTAAAAAATAGTTATTAAAATAAAATAGTTTAATCCTTATGCAACTATTTTGGCCCCTATAATAGGAAAATTTAAATCTTGAAAGATTATAATCATAAGGAGATTCGAGAGGAGTATGATTATGGTGCAAGTATTGGTCTGGGCAGCTCTAGCATTAGCATTTCTGATTCCAAAAAGTCTTCATTAGACAATAGCTTAAGTGGATTTGTTTCCCAACAGTCTATTATAGACAATGGTGTATGTAGTTCTATCTCTAGTCTAGCATGTTCATCTTCAGATGTTTATGAATCAAATCGTGATGTTTCAAATGCTTGTGTTAATGAAAATGATGCTTGTTCAAGTAAAGTTTCAAACAAACAAACAAAATCAAATTGTTTTGAAAAGTTCTTTTCTCATCCAATTCCATATTTTACACCAGTTCGGATTTCTAAACCTAAAGAAAAGGACACAACTTCCTCAAATGTTAGTAACATTAATGAAAATGAACCAGAACCTGCTAAAATTAAGGTCACAAAAGAAAATCAAAAGAATCATATGACTCTTATAGCGATTCTGATTCACACATGTCTGAATGTGAGGAAGAGAGATCAATAGATCAAACTCATGTTTCAAAATATAAGGAGAAAGGTTTAAAATCTCATTGTTTTAGATGTGGGAAGGATGATCATGTAATTAAACATTGCCTTAAGAATATTGATAGAAATGTAAGTAATAGTTCTTTAGGAAGCAGATTAAATCATTTTGTAAATAAATTTTTCTGTAAAAAATCTTGTGTTTCGAGACCTAAGTTAGTCAAAACTTAGGTCTCAATTTCAAAATCTTAATAATTTTTGTTCTAATGCTAGGATCATTCTAGAAAGGCTGTCAATACCTATTGGCATGTTGATAGCGGATGTTCAAGGCATATGACTGGGTTGAAGGACTTGCTTTAAAATTATCGCATAATAAATGGAGGATATGTTGCCTTTGTTGGAGACAAGAAAGGTGGAAAGATGATTGGTCAGGGAGAAGTATCAAATGGTTCCTTGACTCTGGAGAAAGTGAACTATGTCCCTGAGTTGGCATTCAATCTGTTGAGTGTATCACAAACCTGTGATAAAGACATTCTAGTGCTATTTATGTCCAATGAATGCTTTTTCTTAAACCCGAGTTTATTATCCTAGAGGATTTAGTGATCATGCGTGCTCCAAGGAAGAATGATACTTATCTGCTGGATATGGGATAAAAAGAATCCACCTCAACTGTGACATGTCTCCTGTCAAAAGCTTCATCTTCTGAATCCTTGTTGTGGCATAGACGATTAGGACATGTAAATTTTAAAAATATTAATAAGTTGGTTTAGAACAATCTTATGAGGGGGCTACTACTTAAATATTTTTCAGTGGTAGAAAAGTGCATGGCTTGTGCTCAAGGAAAACAACACAAAAGGCCACACAAGCTTATGCTTGAAAATACTATTTCAAAACCCCTTGAATTGATACATATCGACTTATTTGGTCATATTAGTGTTAAATCCATTGCTAAGAAATCCTATTGTTTGGTTGTTACAGATGATTATTCAAGATATTCTTGGGTAAGATTTCTAGCACACAAGGGAGACATCGCAGAAGAGTTGCAGAAGCTGATCCTCTCAATTGAAACCATCAACAAAAGGAAGGTTATGGCCATATGAAGTGACAATGGAACTAAATTTAGAAACCATATCTTTGACTCATTCTATGCAAGCAAAGGGATTCTCAGACAATTCAGTGCTGCTAGCACACCTCAACAAAATGGTGTGGCTGAAAGGAAGAATCAAACCCTTATTGAAGCAGCAAGAACTATGCTGATTGAGTCAAAGCTTCCAATTATTTTCTGGGCAGAAGCTGTCAATTGTGAATCATATGTACTGAACAAGGTTCTAATTGTGAAAGACAAGATGAACTCCTTATGAGCTTCTTCATAAAAGGACACCCTTGATTGACTTGTTCCGTCCATTTGGTTGCTCATGCACTTTACTGAATACTCAAGCTTAGAAGTCAAAGTTTGGTACAGTTTCTGATGAATGCTTCTTCGTTGGTTATTCTACCTCACAAAAGGCGTATAGGGTGTACAACAAAAGAATGCGTATTATGCAGGAATCCTTTTATGTTGATTGGTAGGAGTCAAATTCACCAAACATAGGGTCTGACCCAGAATGGTTCTATGACTCCAACACTATCTTCAAATCTTTCAACCTTCCAGTATTTGATGATGAAGTCATTCCTCAAACCAATATGCAAATCATTCCTCCACCTGAACCTCATCCATAACCACCAATTCACCCTCCACCTCCACCTCCATTTGATCCTCCACCTATACCTCCACCTTAACCAATTCCTCCATCACAACCAACTTCACCATCATAACCATCACAAACTACATCCTCATCTCAATCCAACCCATTAACCCTTACCACTACCTTCAAAACCTTAAAAGATCATCTATATGATTATATCATTGGATCCATTATAGATGGTGTGAGGAATCGGAGTCAATCTGGATTGATCAATGTATGTCTCTATGCATGTTTCTTATCTCAAATTGTTCCCAAGAATATCTCAGAAGCACTTCAAGACCTAAGTTGGGTTGAATTTATGCAGTTGGAGCATCAATAGTTCAAGAAGTTGAAAGTTTGGGAGTTAGTTGATCTTCCTCCAAACAAATTTCCCATTGGTACCAAATGGGTATTCAGGAACAAGCCAGATGATCGAGGTGTGGTAATAAGAAACAAAGCAAGACTGGTTGTTCAGGTATTTGCTCAGGAAGAGGGAATTGACTACACTGACATGTTTGCTCTGGTTGCCCGCATTGAAGCCATTAGAATCTTTCTTGCTCACACTGCTCACAAAAACTTCAAAGTTTTTCAGATGGACGTGAAGTGTGCATTTGTCTATGGGAACATTGATGAGGAGATTTATGTTTGTCAGCCTCCAGGTTTTGAGGATCTAGTTTTTCCAGAGAAAGTGATAAGCTTGATAAATCATTATATGGATTGCATCAAGCTCCCCGTATATGGTATGACACACTAACACAATATCTGCTCAGCAAAGGTTTCTTTCATGGTACAACAGATATGACACTATTCAAGAAGGAGTTCGATGGTGAGATGTTAATTGTTCAAGTGTATGTTGATGATATTATCTTCGGGTCAACAAACGAGAAACTATGTAGAGAATTTGAAGAAGTGATGAAGGATCGCTTTGAAATGAGCATGATAGGGGAGATGTGCTTTTTCTTTGGGTTGCAGGTTGAACAAAAGCCTGATGGAATTATTATTCACCAAGAAAAGTACATTCAAGAGATTCTCAAGAAGTACAAGATGGATGATGCTTCTCCAGAACTCACTCCATTCACTGCTCAAACCTGCTTAACTCCTGATGATAATGGGAAATCCATGGATGCTCATCGCTATCATTCTATGATTGGATCTCTCATGTATCTCACGGCTAGCCGTCCGGATATTACATTCGCCAGGTGCTACTGTGCCCGTTATCAAGCCAACCCAATATAATCCCATGAAAAATCCGTTAAACACATCTTTCGTTACTTAAAGGGTTCCTTTCGTTTGGGTTTTTAGTATCCAAAAGGAGGGAACTTTGATTTACATGCTTATTCTGACAGTGATCATGGTGGTTACAGGATTAACCGAAAATCCGTCACCGGTGGATGTCGATATCTCGGGGATTGTCTTGTTTCATGGCGGAGCAAGAAGCAGACAACAGTATCTCTATCTACAGGGGAAGCTAAATATGTTGTTGCATCAAGTTGCTCTTGCCAAGTGCTCTGGATTCAACATCAGATGATGGATTATGAAATCAATTTTCTTTATACACCACTCTTTTATGATAATGAAGCAGCTATTGGAATCACCAAAAATCCAATTCATCACACTCGTACCAAGCACATTGAAACAAAGGTTCATGCAATCCGGGATGCGCAGGAAAAGGGTTTCATTGATATTATTCCAATTGACACAAAGAATCAAAGAGCAGATCTTTTCACAAAAACATTTGATAAATCTTGTTTTTATGAATTGATCTCTACGATGGGCTTAATATATTTTTGAAAACCCTTTTCATAACAAATTGTGTAAATATTGTAAATAACTCTTTTTGTTCATTTTCTATTTTTATTGATAAATTCTTTCTGAAAAACTTCGTTGTCCCATATGCCTTCACTTCTTGTTCCTTAAAAAATATGAAAAATAGAAATTTCTTTTACATGGCAGTTAAATATAAAAATTCGGGGGAGAACAAATATTAAACTCTTAAGTTTTTCATTTTTGTCTCTTCAGGAACCCCGAAAAAAGAAGTTCGAAGGAGGCCAATAGTCTTGTGTTGGGATATGCATGGTAGGCTAAGCCCGAAAATGAAGTAAACAGTGATCGTGTAGCTCAATTAAAGTTTAAGAACTCGGTGATAAGGATTATCCCCTTAGCATTTTGGCCTGCACAAAGTTACAAGTCCCTATCAAAACGGGTTGAGAGTTTCACATCTCTACTTTGATATTCCCAAAAAATTCCCAAAATCTCCCTACCGCAAGTCCTGAATGATGCTTCTAGTTAGCATAATAAATGCTTCTAGTCTAGCTATTTAGAAAAGTCTCTAAATTGAAGCTTCTCGTTAGCTCTTCGGAAGTATATCTCGTGCTTATCTCCTCTGCTATGTGTGAACATTGACTTGGAGTGATGATCTCGTTTGTTATACGTGAGTATAGACCTGGAGCTCTTATCAGCATGCTTAGATGATCATCTCCTCTGTTATACGTGAGTATAGACCTGGAGCTCTTATCATCGGTTCCCCAAAATAAAGGCATAGTGATTCTTAAATTAAGATCATTGTTGAAATCCCAAAAGAAAATCAAGTAGAGTTAATCATATTGCTCAATAAACCATGAGGATAGGATAAGTCTTTTGCCAAATGTCTCTGGGGACCAAGTCATTAGAGTTTCTATAATTAACCTAAAACATGATAAAGACAGCTACAGATTATGCGTTGAAAAGAATAAGGCATGGGTTTAAAAGGACAAACATATTAGCAATCCCACCAATCTATGACACTTTGAAAAAACTTCTTGAAAAGAAATTGACTATATCCTTTTATTCTTAATTTTATCTTATTTCTTATTTCTTATTTTTATTTTTATTTTTAATTTTATTTTTGTTTGTGTGTTGGTTTTATGGGGAAAAGAAATTTTTCTTCTCAAAAGCTTAATACTTAAAAAAAATTTAAAATTTGTTAAGTTTTAGGTCTCAGCGAAACTAAGTTTCGCTGGCTCTTTTGCTTAGCGAATCTATAGATTCGCTCGGACACATTCGCTTTGTTCTGAGCATCATGATTTCATATATTTGCTGAGTGAAACTATAGTTTCGCTGCCAGCGAATCTAATAGAACAGTGTGAGACCAGTTTCTCACTTTCGCTCACCTTCGAAACTAGCCCTAGTTCTGAACCGTTTTATTTGATCTGCTATTTTGTTGATATCCGTTGCGATTTTGTGGTTCTAAGCCTATTGGTTAGTGTTTTGATCTCATCCAACCACATTAATCGTGATTTTGACCAATGCATTTTGGTTTTAGGTTGATTCGCTGGGTCAGAGTTTTGCTGATTCATTCAGTGAAACTACGAGATTAACCAGTGAAACTGAATGAAAGTTCGAAGTTCTAAGCGAAACTGTCTAGTTACGCTATCTAGTTATGATGTCCGTTCATACTTGACAGTTTTGCCAGGATAGTTTCAGCGAAACTATAGATTCGCTCAGGCACATGATTTTATGTCTGAGTCTCAGCGAATCTATAATTTCTCTACTGCGAAACTATAATTTCGACATCAGCGAAACTATAGAATCACTCAGACATATGATTTTGTGTCTGAGTAACAGCGAATCTATACTTTCGCCTTTGCGAAACCACAGTTTCACCAGTAGCGAAACTGTTGAAATTTCAAAATTTTCTTATGTTTTGTTTCATTTCATTGTTAATTCTTATATCAATGATTTAACTAACTCACCTCTATTTATTTTTTAGTTAAGATGGCAAACTTAAAGTTTGACGAGAGGAACAACATAGTAGCACTACTGGATGCTGGCAACCTAAAAGCTGTTGGTTTTAGAGACTGCATCAAATGGCTGAAGGAGTCCCCCATATGCTATGCCATATCTCATATGCCAACTATCTATGATCTTCACGTCAAAGACTTTTGGAGAACTGCTGAGTATGACCTTGGGTCTAATCCACCTTAGATTGTAGCTAGAGTCCATGGTAACGACATAGCCATTACTGTTGAGACTATAGCCAGGGTGTTGAGGCTCGAGGATGACTGTGGAGATGAGGTGGTGCTATCTGAGGCATAGGTGCTAGATGCATTCAGGAGCATCGGTTATGAAGGACCTCTTTTTGGCTCCAAAAAAAGATCAAGAAGTCCTTCCTATCTAAGGAATGGAGATACATAGCACACGTGTTTATAATGTGCCTAGACCATAGAAAAGGAGGGTCTGATGGGCTAAACTTGCACTGGGCCAGGGCTATCATCATGTTCTGTAGAGGACAGAAGGCCAACATTACCAAACTGATATTTGATTGCATGTCTGAAAACATAATGGCATTAAAGAAGGATAAATGGTTGTTATATCCAATATTTGTATAGATATTGATAAATGATTTGATTCCAAATATAAATAGACATGGAGAGATAAAAAGACTAGTTCAGATGAATACCAGGATATTTGCAGATTGCTCAGCTGTAAGGCACAACTTCAGTGGGAAGATCACACATCTATGGGAAAACATGTACCCTGCTGATAGGTGGAATTACATCAAGAGATTGATTGAGACTGAAAACAAAAATGCTAAAGACAATCAAGAAAAAAAGGCTGAAGCAATTAAGAAGAGGAAAAGGTATGTTAAAGAAAAAGAGTACAATTTGGACGATGAGATTGATGAGGTTGAAGATGAACTAAGGGTGCAAAGGGAGAAACAATCAAAGAAGAAGGCAGATCAGGGAGAACCTGAAAGGAGAACAAAGCATAAACAACAAGCATTTTCTGAAACTCTTGAAAGAAGAGATGCTAGATCAGAGCTAGACCAAGATGTTATTAGATATCTGAATGCATCTTTGGCAAATGAATTGGGGATGATCAAAACTAAATTGGTGAATCAAGAACCGAGAGAAAAGGAGAAAGATAAGGTGATAGAGAGCATGAAGAGCTTGATGTTATACCAACAGGAGTTAATCAAGAGGCTACTAAAGGAAGTGAACAAGTTGAAAGCCAATGCTGGCCTACCCAATCAGTTAACTCAAGCTAAGTTAGATGATCTCACTGATACATCAAAGTATTCATTTCTAAAAGCGAAAAGTTCAGCTGGGGTAGGAGAGGGCTCAATTGGAGCAGGGTTGGATGCCAGTGGTAGTGGTGCTGGTGGTTCCGGTGTTAGTGGCTCAGGTGTTGATGTGAGGGGTGTTGATGAGTCGGGAGTTGATAGAGAAAAAGTTAGAGCTGGAGATATTAATACAGAGGTGGGAGTTGTGAAAGAAAGTAGTACAGGAGGTGCTGAAGTAAATGAAAGTGAAGTTGTAGAAGCTATTTTTGTTGATTTGGCATTTGACATAGATGTAGATATGACTACTGATGAAGTGATTAGAGAACAAAGAGATGGAGCAGGAAGGAAAGATGCTGAGTTGAAGTTAATAGACGAAGAAGAGGAGATTGAGGAGCAGTTAGTGGACTATGACTCTGAGCCCGAATACTATAAGGTAGACGAACGACCAATATCATATGTGGCTCAGAGGAGTTCCATTGTGGGTGATATCATAGAGATGGGCAACGAAGAATGGTTTATCAAAGAAAAGGAACCAGAACAACTAACCTCTCTATTTCAAAATATTAAAGAACCAAGCTGAAAGCAATCTGATAAGAAGATAGTCAGCTGGAAGTACAACAATGAATTGAAAATGTTCATGATCAAAAGGAGAGGAGGGGATTTCATACCTACATAAAAGGAAGGCATTCAAGACCTTACCGAGATGGGATTTAAGAAGATTAGCTGAGATTCCTCTGCTGAATTCAAACCTAAATGAGAGGGCTACGTTGCTGGAACAAGAAATTAAAAAGGTGCTTAATGATAACTTTGAAACATTTGGATACATGAAGACTGAAAGGAGAAGATCGAAGAAGGACATGGATTGGGTGACCGGAAAAGGCAAAATTGTATTGAAGTTGAAACCAGTGACGACTGTGGACATAGTGAGGGTACCCAATCCATAACCTCCGAAGGTTGCAGAAGTTTGAAAAGTGGTTCTATGACAACAACACGGGAGAAGCGGTGGTTAGAGTGAAGGATGGCAAGGAAATCAAATTATTTGATACAATAGAGGTGTTTTCTTTCTCTGATAAGGATTTGGTGGTTCTGTTTGAAAACCACATAAAAGCTGGAGCCAGGGTTGAAACAAGGAATGAAGCAATCCTATTTATGAGGGTTGCAAACAAGGTTCGTGAGGTAAGGGTTGAAGTCAGGGAGCTAGCAGAGAAAGTACTTTAAGCTGATGAACTGAGAATGGAAGTGCAGGATTTGACAAAGAAATTTGAAAAGGCCAGTGCACGGGAGAGAAAGAGAGTACAGCCAGAGCTGAAGAGGAAACATCAGATAAAGCTACTGAGGATGTTCATCAAGCTGAAGAATAAGCCAGAGCTAATCCAGAAGATCAAGAAGGTGAGGTCCAACCTAGGGGGAGTATTGATAATCTAGAATAGGTTGGACTCACCATTTTTGATTATGTTTATTTTGTTTATCATGTAATAGGATGATTGTTAGATTACTTCGTTTGTATTTTGTATTTTGTAGTTTTAATACCCAGCGAAACTACGAGCGAAACTACGAGCGAAACTAAGTTTCGCTCGTAGTCAGTTGATCTAGGTCACCCGGCGAAACTGTGTTTCGTCGCTGGGTAAAACTAGATGTTGGTCTAGATAGGAAACTGTCAGCGAAATCATAGTTCAGCTATATATATTGTAAGTTTCATTCATTATAAGAAAGTTTTTTTTGGCGTGGGCTGGAAGTCTATTGTTTCTATACTTGAGCCTTTGTTCCATTTTCATTGTGTTTGTTTGGAAATTATAAAAAACTTTTGAAATTTATCTTTTGATTATTGATAGATTGTTGCTAATACAATAGGATTGGTGTGTTTTCCTAAATCATTTGCACTGATTAACGATCAAATGGACCAACAACCATTAAACTACATCCTACCCATTCATTTGGTTTTGATCAATGGTTATAATTTTTTTAAATAAAAAATTTGACAATGGTGTACTTTTTATTGGCCAATTCATCGTTTAAGAAGAAGAAGGGTAGAACAGTCATTTATTCATACACAATAATTCAATAAACCTACTTCGACTCCTTATTTGGGAGAGAGTAAATGCATAAACGATACATGTCTGGTACCGTCATATCAAAGATAACCAAAACCTATTTTGACACTTAATAGATCTGAAATATATCTAAAAAAAACACTAAAAATCTAGTATGATCCCTAATAAAAGTTGCAGTTCTTCAAAGGTTGTCGATCTTAAAGCAATGATTTTTTACATCGATTCCATGTTGCAAAGCATACACTATCATCAACGTGTATCATCGATTCCTAATTGTAGATCTTCCATATACCCCCTGTATTATTAAAACTATATTTTAAAACATATCTTAATATGACTTTACACATGCAAATATGACATTTACACATGTGTAAAAGAGAATTTACATATCTGTAAAAGTGACTAACTCTTTTGTTAAATAACAAAAAAAGTATGTTCTAATTCTATTTTTTTAATAGTTGTATTATTCATAAACTATAATTGATGGTAACATACTTTAGGTATGTTATAAACTATGATGACATACTTTAGGATATATTATAAAAAAAAGTTTTAATTTTATTTCTATGAAAATTATATTTGTATTAACTATCAATGTGTTTATATAAACTATAATTGAAGGTAGCATCGAATTATGCACTTTAGGGTTAAAATGGTATTTATGAACCAACTAAGATTTGTAAAAAAAATATTTTATAAAACGATTATAATATATATATATATATATATATATATATATATATATATATATATATATATATATATATATATATATATATATATATATATATATATATGAAACTATTTAGCTGTTGTTTATATAAAACTGATTGTGATTGTATTAAAATTGTATTTTTAAAAACTTATTTTTAAAATGATCTTACAGATGTTTAACAGTGACTTTCCACATGTGTGTATATAATTTACACATGTGTAAAAATGAAATTACATATGTGTAAAAGTGATTTACAAATGTGCTAATAACTAGTTTTTAAATGTATTTTTCGCACATCTTTATAGCTATTATAGATGCTCGTACTGATTGTTTGTGATATATATTGTTTTTGATTTAAGATAATAATAGTTTACAGCCACATCAAATTAGTCTTATGTATCATAGTCATTTGATTATATTTTTTTATATTTGTAATAGTTTTTTCTATGTAATAAATATGTTTAATTTATTTTTAAATATACATAAAATCCGATGAATTACTAATTTGGAATATGCTTGTCGTGTTTTTACTTGCGTTCTAAATCTATCTTCATCTTTTTTTTCCAAATGTTATTCAATCATAATAGTTTTTTTCAATATCTCTTGATTTATAAAAAACACAATTGCTTAAAACTTAAATTCAATAGATGTTAAAATAAAAAGTAACAATAGTACGAACAATCTTTATTAAATAGAAAACCTTCATTTTATTTAAGGACAGTTCACGCGCATTGCAAAATAAATTTATATACTCATCCATTGACATAGATATAAGTGTATTCCCTTCTTGAGTCGATAAGAATACCTTTGCTCAGAATTCAATTTACACCGGGGCTGTGCTATTCTTTTCATGTTTCTTGGTTAAAAATGGGTTAGACGGGATGAATGAGAATACACACACATACACACACACACACACACACACACACACACACACACACACACACACACACACACATATATATATATATATATATATATATATATATATATATATATATATATATATATGTCTTTTAGTTCTTGCACTCTTGCCAAAATCTTTGTGTTGAAGTTTCTCACGACATTCTTTTGATCTTCATATTTGTACTTGATCTGCCATCTTCCCATTCTCTTTAAAGTTTTGTAGTTCAAACCCAGGATATCCTCTTCAGTGGTGAGTATTGCAACAACACTATTGTTAGACACCACCTCCAATTCATCCTGATCTGAAATCCTTAGTTCTGTTATATTCTTGATCTCTGTTCCCATTAACTGCCCATCCTCAAACTTTCTTCTTTTATGCGCCTTAGCATGTAGTTTGTCTATGACTTGAATCAGATGAACATATAGGCATAGGTCATTCTGAGCAGTTTGGTCATTCAACTTTGGGAAGAATTTGTCATGTAAGTATGATGTGTAGCTTGGGTACAGGAGTTTGATCTCCACAGGGTTAAATAGCCTTATGCTTGAGGCTTTCTTCTGGGGATCATTCCTCTGCAGCACCAACTCTTTAGTATTTTCAACATAACCCCATTCAGTGATAGGGAAAGAGAACTAATTTCCCTCAATCACTTTTATAGCTGCATTGGCCATGTCATCATATCTTCTCCTGTGCTCAGCATCTACTCTTTTTGCTTCTTTGAGCACATCCCCTTTGAACTTATGACTCAGCTTGGCCACAAGTCCAGAGAAGTCTCTACCTCTTGGACTGATTGGGTAGTTAGTGATAGGAGTGCTTTGTAGAGTGGTTAGATCAGCATTTGGTAGTGTGAGAATGGTTTCCACCAAGGGAAAGTATTAGACCATACCAGATGCTCTCTTAATCATAGCACAATCCCAGTCTGAGTCAAATTTCCATGCTATTATCTTGTTTTCTTCTGTTGCACTTGGAGTTGTCATCCGATCAAAAAGTCAAATTAAAGTTGTCTTCTGTTCAGTGATCTCTCTGACAGCAGTGCCCAGAGGCCAGATCTTGTTAGGAATCACATCCCTTGGCTCTCTTATCATTTGTTCAGATCCTCTGTGCATGTCTTTGACTTCAACTACAGTTGGCTCAGCAGGAGTTTGATCAGATTGATGTTGATAAGCAGTATTGGGAGCCCCAGCCCTGAACTTCACTCCTGTTTTCAGCTCAGTATTCGTCACATATTTCATCATTCTTCTGAGCTCACCAACTGTTTTTCCCTTGAGTTCATGCTGCTCATAATTATGACTTTGTAACCAATAGATCATGTTGTATCATGTCAGTTTGGCTGTGTCATAATGTCCTAACTCCTTTTTGATCTTCTCCAATGCCTTGAACTTGGAGAAGGTTTCATAGTTGCATACAGGGAGCATCATTCTGACAGCATCAAACTCTTTTAGTGTTTGAATCAACTCAGACATGTTCATCTTCTCCACCATGTCATAGGGAAAGCCATTATTAATTAGGTCCATGAACATGGCCGAGTGAGGTCTTTCTTCTAGAATGTCTTTTGTTGTTAACAATTCATCATCTTCAACTTCTTTAGCCACTTCAGCAGGCTCTTCTTTTGTCAGTTCTTCCCACTCCGCATCACTGTCTTCTTTACTTTGTTCCACTGGGACTAAATGCTCCGGTGAATCTAGTTTTATTCTTTTTGGTGATTCACCAGTAACATCAGTTGTTTTCCCCAGGTATTTTCTTTTTCTACTGTAAGTGATCACGGTTGACTCACTTTTGATCAATTCAGCTTCAGATAACTTGTTCTTTAACCTTTCAATCTCATGATCTTTGGCTTTCAACTGATCTGATTGTTCATTAACTAAGTCATTCAAAGCATCTATCACTTCATTATCTATCTCCACATCTTCTCTCAGCCTTTTCAACCTTCCTTCCAAACTATTGATTGTAGCATCTTTCTCAGCTATCAGTCTGTCTTTCTCTATCAGCTCTTTCTTCATTTTCCTCAACTTTTCTAACTTCCTGTTGATTTTAATGATCAAATTATTGTATTTTGCTACCAAGTAGCTCTTACTCACATCAATATCTTCTTCATTCAAGTCATCTTCATTATAAGCAATGATGTCAACATATATCCTCTCCTCTTGTTCAACATTCTCATCTTTCTCCCCTTCATCTTCTACACAGATCTCCTCAGTTGTGCCTTCTTGAATCTCATCAACCTTTTCCAGATTGAGTATCTCAGTGTGTGCAGGGCTTACTGATGGTGAGACAGGTTCTGTAGGTGTGGGTGACATAATTGGATCAGTTGGTGATTGGATGAGTTATGGTGAGATTGGCTCAGTGGTAATGGAGTCATAGGATGTTAGGGAGTGTGTGGGTGAGAACTGAACAACCTCCTCACAAACTACTTTAGTTGAAGCCGTGTTAGCCGTGGTTTGAGAGTGATCAGGAGAGATTGGTTGTGTGTGTTCACTTAAAGAGGATATCAAGTGGATTGGTGTTAATGATGGTTGATGTTCTTAATGACGAGCTTTAGGAGATTCGGCTGCTGGTGTTTGATGTTGGGATAGTTTAGGGAATTTAGCTGGTGGACTATGCTGTTGAGGTTCTTCAAACCATAGTAGTTCCTGAGGTATGTCCTCTGCCTTATCTAGGACATGAGCAAACATCTCTACATCTCCTCCCTGGTCTTGTCCTATCAGCTTGTTCAGGAGTGATCTTCCTAGGTGAGCTTATACGCAGACATCACCATCTCTTGCAATGTTTGGCAGTTGATCATTGATGATGAGTTGAAGGAATATTGGGAACATGTACATCTTTTTCTCTTTCTGCACCCTTAGGTGATCACATAGGCAACCAAAGGATGTACTTGGAATAATTGTACTTTCTCCCCTCAAGGATCCCAATAATTCCTGATGAAATGTGCCTAGAAAACCTATCGAATCCTGACTTTCGATTGGAGATACACTTCAAATAAGTGTGGCACAAGAATCTGTACGGTTTGCTCAGCCTCCCCTTCTTGATCTCACCGTTTCGGTAGTCACCGTCATAGCCCATCAATCCAAATACTTTTTGAATGTATTCATGGTCGAGTACATCAGGGTGGCCTTCTTCAGCATCTCCGAATTCTAGTGCCCTCCGGATTGTGCGTTCAACAATCCGCAGTTGTAGATTTCTGACAGTAGCATATATGACGTGTGCTTCATCTTCTTCCTCCACCCTAGCCGAGTCCTAGAAATCTATCATGTGTGTTTAATAGATAATAGGATCTGTAGTTAGTGCAGTAGAGTCTTGTTCTTCTCAAGTATCTTATAATGTCTCTGCATTCGTCCTCCACATCTGGATTCAGAAATGCACAGACATTATGGTCTTTTACAAACCGATTAGTCATGGTGACTGTGGTGTTTGAGTAGTGTTCGATGTAGAAGATGAAGAAGGGGTTTTGGATGGATGGATTTCTAGGTCTGAAAGTGTTTTGCAAGTGAATAGAAAGGCCAACGGTCGAGATGCCCTTTTTTATACTTTTCCAGACTGTTTAACCTAATCTTAATGATGTGGGACCCATTTACCCTTTTTACCTTTCCGAGGTTATCCACAAGCTTATGTTTCCGCAGAACATCTACGAAAGGCAAAAACTTTGTTGTTTTAACCTTTAACAGATTAATTCTTCCCCAGGAACATCTACGGAAGACAAAATTTGTTATGAATTTGCTGTTTTATCCGTAGGTTACCAATCTATGGAAAGGCGATTATTGTTTGCTATTGGACCTTGTTGACTCTGCTTCATGGCAATTGTGCAAAATTGATTTGGTTAAAACCTTCAGATATCCTGCAGCCAAGGTAGTGCTCAAGTTCTAATTTTCTTCATATCATTATGTTAAGATCAGTTAAAATCAGTTTCATGCTTTGACTACTCCCCCTAAATTTGTGATTAATCATAAACTTATGTATTTATCAAAAATTTATAAGAAAAGAGCATGAACAACAGTTAATCTGTTCGGCTGATAATCATAGAGAAAAGAAGTGTTGGTTAAAGTTTGTTATAGGCAAATATATGATATACTAGGGATCATACTATAAACCAGGTAATATTCTGCATATTATTGTCGAGGTTATGGTCTACTTTATCTAGTGCAGATTGCAAATATTGTGATCCGCAGAAATTCAAAGAAGAGTGTAAATTCTACTATTCATGTTGTTTATCATGTTTTGGTAAGAATTAAAGAGAAACAAAGATGAACGCATCATTGAAGTTACGTGAAACTTAGTCCCCCTGAACGTAATCAAGTTATCACTTTATCACACTTAAATCATGTTCCGTAGAGTATAAGCTCTATCTTAAGATTTTCTTTGAAATCTTATTAATGCTGAGATGGTTTGGTTGCTCCTTGAATTTAATATACAGTTGATCACTTTGGATTCTTTTAGAGCAGTTCCTTTTTGGAACATTTGATGATCATCATCAGGTCACCAGGTCTTTACTCACGTAAAACAGAGGTGCCCTTTGACCCAGGTCTTTGCTCACGCAAAACAGAGGGTCATGATGCGCAAAGATAGTGGTTATACAGTGTTGCAACATAATAAGTGTGCGTGGGTGATGAATATGATCACATCCTGAGAAGACTTACTTGTGTGCTCCTGACAATGACTTGTCCACACTAAGTCATCTTAGCGTTATGTTGTGCATGACATATGTTAGTTTCCACTCAAGCTGAACCTATTTACACATCCAACACATCTGATCAGTAGTTAGTTGGTGAGTTGAAAGCAGGGATATATGTCAAGTTATAATGTACTATCATATCCTTAGTATATCAACTGCCTTATGTAGTTGTTTATTTTGATAATGTGTGTGCCTTTCTTATATGATTACAAGTAATGGACAAATATTTCTATTGTTGTTGTGATCTAATCTAAGTTAAGCATGCCTAAGGACTGAATTAAGAAATTAAATCTAACTGAATCAAAGGCTTTAGTGAACAAGTCAGTAAGTTGATTTGTTGTGTCCACTTTGATCAACTTGATTAGACCCTTTTCTAAACAGTCCCTTAGAAAATGGTATATGATTTCAATGTGTTTAGTTTTACTATGTTATACTGGATTAGCAGTGATGAACATAGCAGCTGAGTTATCTATGTAAATTGGAGTTTGAAGAAAATTATAACCATAGATAAGTAATTGGTTTTGCAACCACAGAACCTGAGAGCAACCAGCTGAAGCAGCTATGTACTCAGCCTCAGCTGTGGATACTGAAACATTAGTCTGCTTTTTACACTGCCAAGAAACAAGTCTTGGTCCAATGAATTGACAACCTCCAGTTGTTGATTTTCTGTTATTGTTGCATCCTCCAAAGTCACTATCTGAGTAAGAGTACAGTTTGAAGTCTCCTTCTTTAGGATACCATAGTCCAAGTGCTGGTTTCCCTTTGAGATATCTAAAAATTCTTTTCACTGCATTCAAGTGTGACTCCTTTGGGTCAGCTTGATACCTAGCACAAACACACACAACAAACATTATGTCAGGTCTAGTTAAGTATATTAATGATCTTATCATAGATCTATATAATATTTGGTCAAGAGACTTCCCTGTTGGATCTGGTACCATTTTCTCTATTGTTGAAGCTGGTGTTTTGCGTGATAAAGACTCAGCAAGGTTGAATTTCTTCAGGATTTGAAGAACATATTTCTCTTGATTGATGAAGATGTCATCTTGTTTCAGATGTACTTGTAGACCCAGGAAGAAAGTTAATTCTCCCATGGAACTCATTTGAAATTCAGATTGCATCAAAGCTTCAAAATCTTCATACAATGTCTTGTTGGTTGATCCAAATATGATGTCATCAACATATATTTAGACAACTAAGAGATCTTGATGTTCATCTTTGAGGAAGAGTGTGTGGTTAATTGTACCTCTTTTGTAGCCATGCTCAGTAGGAATGAAGACAATGTTTCATACCATTTCCTTGGTGCTTGATGAAGACCACACAATGCTTTATCAAGCTTGTACACTCTGTGAGGGTAGTCAGGGTCTTCAAAGCCTGGTGGTTGAGAAACATAGACATCCTCATCAATTTTTCCATATAAGAATGCACACTTTACATCCATTTGGTAAACTATGAATCTCTTATAGGATGTATAGGCTAGAAATAATCTTATTGCCTCAATCCTTACAACTGGTACAAAGGCTTCATCATAGTCTATTCCTTCTTCTTGTGTATATCCTTATGCTATTTGCCTTGCTTTGTTTCTGACAATTATTCCTCTATCATCTAGTTTGTTTTTGAACAACCATCTAGTGCCAATTGGATATTGGCCTTCAGGTAGATCAACTAGATTCTAGACTTTCTGCTTCCTGAATTGCTGAAGTTCTTCTTGCATTGCTTTAATCCAGCTACTGTCTTTTAGGGCTTCAGTTATGTTAGGAAGAACTACTTGCGATAGAAAGCAGGAGAACAAACAAATGTTGGCAGCTCCCCCTTGTCTTCTTGTAGTTCTGCTATTGAGTTCATCAATCATGTTGTCAATTGGATGATCCTTATGAATCCTAACTGTTGGAACATTTTGAACTTGGATAGATGAATCTAGGTTTGTGATGTTAGTTGGTGGAGATGGATTCTGTTGTGATGGTGAGTCAACAAAGTAATCTAACTCCTCAGTATGGTGATCTTGTGCGGCTGAATGATGTTTTGCATGGACTTGTGTTTCCGCAGATGTGGATATACCTTCTGTAGTAGTTAAAGGATCAGCTGTAGAGTCTGTAATTGGTGTATCTGCATGTGGCAGTGGTGTTGGGATGTTTTCTGAAGTGTGAGAAACTTTAGGAAGTTTCAGTGCATCATCTGCAGAAGTGGGAACATCTACGGAAGTGGACGGAACCTCTGTGGAGGAGGTACTTCTTCTGAAGTAGATGGCACTTCTGCTGATGTAGAATTTCCAAGGACATTAGACATGTCTTTGCTTGTTCGAGCTGAAGCACCAGGATCATTATGTCTTTGAATATCTGTATGAACTTGTCTTGGTGGATCAGCTGTCAATGGTACACCCATGTTTGGAGGAACATAAGGATAACATGTATCCGTAGCACCTGTCACATTGAGATAGCTAGTGTTAAATGAGTTAGTTAATGCATCTATATCAAACAACCAAGATGATCCTTTCACAGACTGTGTAAACAAAGATTCATCAAATGACACGTTAGGAGTTTCTTCCATAATATTATCATGTGGGACATATACTCTATATGACTTAGATGTTGAGGAATACCAAATAAAGAAACCATCATATGCCTTTTTAGCAAACTTTCCTAGTTGTTCTTTAGTGTTTAAGACAGATACATGACACCCAAAAGCTCTAAGATATCCTATGAAAGGTTTTCTTTTAAACAAAAGTTCATAGGGTGTTTTGTTGTGCTCTTTGACTATTAAAGTCCTGTTTTGAACAGTGCATGTTGTATTCACTGCTTCAGCCCAAAATGTTATTGGTAGCTTTGAATCGGCCAACATTGTTCTTGCTGCTTCAATTAGAGTTCTGTTTCTTCTTTCAGTAACTCCATTCTGTTGTGGAGTTCTTGGAGCACTAAATTGCCTAGCTATGCCTTTGTCCCTGCAAAACGAGTCTAAGACATAATTAACAAATTCAATTCCATTATCACTTCTTAAAATTTTGACTTTTAGATCAAGTTGATTTTCTATCTTGGTGATAAACTCCATTAATATTTCTGATGTTTCACGTTTGTGTTTTAAGAAAAATACCCAAGTGAATCTAGTGAAATCATCAACAATTACCAAGCAGTATTGCCTTTTTCCAATGCTTAATACATTGGTTGGACCAAACAGATCCATGTGTAATAACTTTAGTGGTGTTATGTTAGAGTTGACTATTTTGGATTTATATGATATTTTGTGTTGTTTTCCTTTAGAACATGATAAACAGTGATTAGAACAGAAAAATTCTTTCTTTGGAACACCAATGACTAAGTCATTTTTCACTAATTTATTCATGTTTTTTCATGTTAGAGTGAGCCATCCTTCTATGCCACAGTTAAGATTCATCTTCTGATGATTTAGAAATTAGGCATGTTTCTTTACTTGTTATTGCTGTGTTGTTCATGTCCAACATATAGGTGTTGCCTTTTCTTGGTGCTTTGAGAAGGATCCAGTCTTCTGGAATTTTGTAACATGGCTTGAGAATGTAACAATTAGAGTTATCAAAGAAAGTAGTATAGTTTTGATCACAAATTTGAGATACACTTAGCAAATTAAATTGTAAATTTTCACAAAAATTGACTTTCTCAAATTTGAGAACTCCATTGGCTACCATTCCTTCACCAGTGATTTTACCTCCCTTCTTATCCCCACCAAATGCTACATATGAAGCTTTTTTATGTTTGAAGTCATGGAGGAGAGAACAGTTTCTTGTCATGTGTCTGGAACAGCCACTGTCAACATACCACTTGTTGTCAGCCCTCCTTGGATGTTACTGCAAAATATAATGAACTTAATTAGACCGAGGAGCCCAAGCCTTAATGGTCTTGGGCTTGCCATTTTTATCTAATATAGTAACTTTCTCATGAATGAGCCTTGATGTTTCTAAATTAATTTTAATATCAGTTGATTCATTATGTTTTGTTTTGGGTGAGGATGATTTTGTTGATGATGTTGAGGTGTTTTTATCTTGATTCATACTGACTTGGTCTGTCATCCATTCCTTCAGTGACTTCTTCTTTGAACCTGATGTTAAGGATAGCCCGGAAAATGTTTTTGCATCCTTTGATTTAGACTGAGGTACATGATTGCCTTTGTCAAAGTGGTCAAAAAAGTCATCATCTTTTCAAGTCCTACCTTTTTGTGAGGTGTCTTGCTTTGAATTTGTTGTTTGTCCTTCTTTTTCTTTGTTTGCACCTCTGCAGCTGTTTTCCTTATCTTGGAAGCTTTCTGCTTTTGTTGCTGCTTCTTTTGTTTTGAGAATTTTGAATCATCATCCTCAGAAGATTGTGAGTCTGATTCAGTGGTCTCTACTAGCTTCTTCTTGAGGATCTTTGTTTTGTTCTTTTTGTTGAAGAAGCATTCCTAAGTGGAGTGATTGTGTTTGTTGCATATTGCACAATATTTGTTGAAGTAACAATCAGATGTCATGTTATTATTCATATTACATGTTGAGCAATAGCTGCTGAAGTAGCACTCTACTGTGCTGTGATTGTGCATATCACACCATTTATAGTACTTCTCTTCAGCTTCACTATCAGAAGCAGCCTTTACCTTTGCCTTTTTCTTAATCAATGCCTTCTTTTGTTTCTTCAACTCCTTTTCAAATTTAGCAGCTTATGATTCTTTACCTCTGCCTGACATGATGTCAAAAGGTTCTTGTTTAGCATCCATTTTTTGTTGTTTCTAAACTTTATTGTTACTGGATGATGCTTTAGCAAATTCTTTCTTATTTTGTATTTCTTCTACGGATGGTTGTTTAGGAATAGTTTTCTTGGATTTTATAGATTGCTCAGACTGCTTCCGAAGGTGATCTGCTGAAGTGAATTTGTTGTCTTCCGATGCTCTTTTTGCTGATTTTCTTTTCTTTTGATTGTTGAGAGCATGAATACCTTCATTCAGTTGACCAATCCTTGTGTAAATGGTCTTCATTAGATTTCTTTGTTTTGTTGGATAAGGGAGCTTGATTTCATCCAACACTTTGGGAATTAAATGTTCATTTAAAACAGTTTTACCCTTACCCAAACTAGTATTATGAGGCTCATCATCATCCTCATCCAGATCATCACAGTTATCATAATCAAATTCTGGTTGACTTTGTTTTAAAAGTTCTTATTTTGATGAATCAGTTTCATATGATTTAGTGTTTTAATTACATCATCATTATTTTTATCTGTTGACTCAGATTTAGTACTAGACACAAAGTGATTAGATAAGCTGTTAGTCATGGACTCAGGTAGAGAAGTGTAATTATCATTTACTGGTGGTGAAACAACATGAAATCCCAAACCTGATCTGTTCTTTGACTCAATATGAGAGTTTAATAGTTTCTCATACTGCTGTGATGACAATTGGAAATTTTGAAGTTTTACTTCAGTAGATGCATGATCTGACATAGACTTAGTTAAAGAAGTAGTCAAATGCTGAACTTGTGCTTTCAAATTGTAATTTTCAGATAAAAGTTTACCTAAATCCTTTTGTAAAGAATTGATTTTGACTTGATAAAGTTTATGTTCTCTTACATGTGATTCATTTAAAAGTAGAGTTTCTTTTACTTTATCAGCCAACTCTTGAGCATGTGTTCTATATCTTCCAACTTCATCAACACAAGTGGAAGAACATAACCTTTCTCCTACCTCTGTAGCCATTGGTGGAACTTTGTTTTCCATGTTAGCCATAAAAGCTTGATTTTGCCGCTAATACTTCCTTTTCATACTGCTCCAATGACAAGTACCATCCTGCAAAATAATTAAACCATTCTTTAGCATTGTTAGTACCTGTAGTGTTTCTTGTTGATGGTGGTGATGAATTGGTTAGTTGAGCTTGTGTGAAACTTCTTTGACTAGGCTGTCTTGAGTCATTTGATTGTTGTTGATTGCTGTTGCACTCCCTTGAGAAGTGCCTATATAAATTACACTTAAAGCATCTTACTTTGGACTTGTCAACACTAATTTTAGTTGATCTTCCTCCTACAGATAGTCCTTTGTTCCTCTTTATGTACATCTTAGCTCTGTAGGCGATCATTGCCATTTCCCATTGTAGATCCATCTCTTCTACCTCATCAGGATGAAGTTCTTCTAGATCTTGTTGACAGAAGAGAGCAGGAGTCAAAGTGCTTCCCAGATAAGCCTGAAAGCTTGAACTAAAGGCTGCAAAAGCAACTTTCTATTCTTCTGATTCCAGAACCACAGTAATTGGTTCTGTTTGATTGTTGTTCTTTTTATTCTTGGAGTCATCAGGTTTTCCTTTGGACTTTCTGTGCTGATTGTTTTGAGTACTTGATTTGGAAGACTTGGCAACATAAAAACTTGTTTCTTCTTTATGTTCACTCTCATCACAAGAGTTATCTTCATCTTCATTGGAGATGAATGCACTTCCAGCACTCTTTAACTCTTTGAATTGATAAGGTGCTATAGCTGCTTTCACACTCTTGTTTCTAGTCTTTTCATCTAGCTCCAAAGCTTCAACCTTCACCACCAGTATGTCTAGTCCTATTGCCTTCAAATCAATAGTGTTCTTGAACATAGACATAGTCTATGTCCAACTTTCTGGTAAGGCATGAAGCATCTTTTTGTTCAGATCTTCATTGCTATACTTAAGTTCAAAGATGTTCATCTCTGTAACAAGTTGCATAAATCTATGCAATTGTTAAGGAACTGACTCACCCGTAATATGATGAAAGGTTTCATATTGTGAGCGAAGAGTATCCTTCTTTATGCTCCTAATCTCGTCACTTCCTTCACACAGGGTGTGCAGTATTTTCCATAACGAGTGAGCTGTTTTGTATGATTCACACATGATCAAGAGATCTTCAGGCAAAGCCATAGTAAGCATACTATAGGCTTTGATATCAATCTTGACTTTCTTAGCATCATCAGGTGACAGATTTTTCAGACTTATGAGTTGATTATTATCCTTATAATCAACTCCTAATGCAGGTGGAATATAAGGTCCTTCAGTAATCGAAACCCATAAATCAAAATCTGTATTATTAACATGATTCCTGAATCTGATTTTCCAAGTTTTGAAATCAGATTTGTTTTCTAGTTTTGGAGGTTGATAAGCCCCAACAACTGAATTACTCATGTTAATTAATTTTGAAAAAGCAACAACTCTGTTTTAGTAAAAATCGATTAAACAAAATCAAACCGATAGATCAATTGATCTGGATCAATGAGCACCAAGCTCTGATACCACCTGAGTGAATCCAAGGATCGATATAGGAATTATCAAATTTGATTTTAACAAGTATCGATCGCGAAATTACCAATACTTGCTGTTTAATTGATTAATGAACTTGAAATCGATCAAACAGTATAATAAACAATCAAAATATAATAATAAACAAACCACGATCGCTCAATGATTACAATCAATCGATTGTAATGCTTCTTCCGCTATTTCTATTGTTATGATTTTTATATGATATGTTGCTTGATCGTATGTTGATCATCCTTTTTTACATGTTCTTGATCGCTTGTTATATAGAGATCTTATTCTGTTCCTAAAACGTTGCTAATCTTTCGCTATCCTGGTGCTATAATTAAGCTAACTTCCTATAGCTATCCGAATCCTTACCACATTTATCGGTATAGGAGTTCGTGATTTACAATGAAATAAATTTGAAAACTGATGTTGATATGACGTGGTATCTTCGCTTGAATTATATGTCTTCCACCGCCATTAATGTTGTTGTTCTGCCACGTTGACTTATTGACTACTTGATGATGCGAAATCATACAAGTGTTAAACAGTCTTCCGCAGCAATTTGTCTTCCGCAGTAATACTTTAGTCTTCAGCATTTGTTCTTCAGTGGTTGTGCTTCCATAGGAGTTCTTGTACTTGTTCTTCAGCAGCAAGCTCTCCTTCAGTAGCTTCACTTGATCTTGGATTTGTTTAGCATTTGTTGTTCTTCCGTAGGAGATCTACGGAAGCACAGGCTTTAGTTATGCTCCGGAGAACATCCACGAAAGAATACTTATTCATCCGCAGTTTGTTCTAACACTTAGTCAATTTTCCTAATTGACCAAGTCTGATGTTTACTACAATCATCACATATCAACACATATATTATGAGATACATTATAAATTAATGCAATTATAATTACAAAGAGTGATTACAAGAGTTTGATCTATCATCTAAACCTATACATGAGGTCTATACCTAACATTATTTATGGTGTTCTAAGTGTATAACTGATAGATCTAAGCTAAGAATACGATTAAAATGATGTATGGGATTAGAAACCGTGTAAGTTGGATTGCAGGTGGAACATGCTATCCGTTGTCGGCTTTGTATGTCCGCTTTGGACACTTAGTGAATTATGCATGCCGTCCGCTGTGGATACTAAGTGTCCGCTGTGGACACTTGTGATCTAGACCGTCTGCTGTGGACATTGTTTGTCTGCTGTGGACACTTTAGGAATTCATGCATGTCCGCTGTAGACACTTAACACGTCTGCTGTGTACCCTTTAGGTACTTTAGACTGTCCGCTGAGGATTATGGCTATCCGCTGTGGACACTTGGTAATGTCTAATTCATCTGCTATGAACCTTAGTCATCTACTGTGGACACACGTAGTGTCTTATTCATGCCCTGTGGACCCTTAGCCGTCCGCTGTGGATTTGGTCGTCCGCTGTGGACCTTAGCTGTCCGCTGTGGACACTTAGCATTTAAGCCATCCGCTGTATAACTTACTCATGCGTTGTGGACACTTAGAATTATTCTGAAATTTTAGGAATAGAATTTAAGTGTTAAGTACTTATGTATAAGGAAAGATTATGCCTGTTTAATGTTTCAAATGTTTGATTCTTTTCTTATGGCCTGCTGTTATGGATAATATTTATTATGTTTCATGTTATGTTATTATAAGGCGATGAATATTTTAAAAGTTTTATTCATAACCAAGTGGACACAGAAGTAAAAGAAGATAGTGGAACTTAATGTACCCCCAGGCCATTATAATAAATGGAAAGCCTTGCAAGCAAAACCAATAAAGGTTCACGACCTTGGAGGTCGTTTCAGCCTAAAGAATGCCTATCTAGGGTCTTATCCTTGTGATTGACCAATAAATCAATGGGATCCGTATTCATGAGCAGGCTTCGTGCCTAGCGGTGTGGGTCAACTGTCAGGGGTTAGATACTACTTATAAATGTGTACTGACAGGGGTTTAGCATTTGTTGCCAACCAACAATATAGGCTCTTGCTTTGTGCAATCCTAAACAATGAAAGTGAAATATAATGAAAGAAAGAAAGATAATGAATTTCCTAATGAACGATTATGTATATTGATGAATGATCACCAAGTGAAGATATCAAAACTAGAACTCACTCAGCAATGCTAACTTTTTATATGCACATCAGTTGGCAGGTAATGCTGTTGCTGGGGATGGCATGAGGTTGAAGCTACTTGGCAAATAAAGACTGGCAATCATATTATGCTGAGATGATATTTTTGTCTTGTAATACAACTAAATGTTCTTTTGAAACTTATAACAACTATTTATTTCTTGACAAAAGTTATTATTAATGCATGAAATGGTTTTTGTTTAACTATTCTACTACCATGATTTCTCACTTCAATGTATTTTAATGTATAATGTGCTATGAATGACCAACTGTGGGGCTTCCCGGGAACAGGGCCTTACAAGTTGGTATCAGAGCCATAGTTTAAGAGAATTAGGTAGATTACTTTCAAAACCTAAACTTAAACTAAAAATAGGACCAAAATAGAGGGATGCCAGCCCAAGTAGCTACGTGCCATCAGGTAATTTTCTTAAAGTTAACCAGTATTATGTGTGTGTGCTATTTGATTTATGTGCTTAGTAGATTTGGATGTGATGTAGTCAGGATAGGAAATACTTGGGGAATGAAGAGTAAAGTAAGTGGCTAGTCAAAACTGGCCACTGTAATTAGGGACTTACTATACTTGACATAATCTAATCTATTACCTTGAATGACCTTATTGGTGTTTGAATCTTATAGGAAGTAGATTGTTATGGCAGGTAGAAAATCTAGGAAGGCAACCCCAGGTGGTGCTCATGGCAGGCGTACTACTGGGCCACATGTCACCAGAAGCAAAGCTAAGGCTCCTGAGACGGTTCAAGAGGACACAGATCTCCATAGCCACTAAGAGGGTGAAGGATCAGCTACCCTCAAATACACGGTGAAGGAAGCTATTACTGATGAGGTCTATAACATCATGTAGAATGTGTTTCCTTCAGTAGTGACTGAAGTGTTAAGGACTGTAAAGGATGGGGAAAGAACTGAGGATACGACGAAGAAGGAGGAGAGGAAATTAAGAAAGTACACTGAAAGGACTGAGGAAGCTGAAGAAGAGCCACCAAGCCCAAAGGTGGTAGTTTATGAGGATGATAGTGAGGAGGAGAAGGAGACTGCTAAGGGGTGCAGCTATGGGGCGTTTCAAAGATGCAAACCCCCGACCTTTGACGGTAATGGAAATGCTACTGCTGCTCACCGTTGGGTTCGGGAGATGGAAGCAGTCCTAGACATCAGTGAATGTTGAGAGGATCAGAAGATGAAGTTTGCCTCCTATTCTTTCGATGACTCGACACTATGCTGGTGGGACAATATTGTCCAAGCCAAGGGAAAACGATCTATAGCAAAGATAAGGTGGTCAGATTTAAAGGAGCTGGTGCTAGAGGAGTATTGTCCATATCGAGAGTTAGACAAAATTGAGAATGAGTTCTTGCATTTGGAGGCCGGGAACATGACTCATCAAGAGTACACCTCAAAGTTCAATGAACTTGCAAGACTTGTGCCAGATCTACTAACTCCGGTGTCCAAGAAGATTAAGAGATATATGCAAGGTTTGCAAGTGGACATTAGGAGAAACATGATAGCCTCTAGACCGAGCACGTTTAGGTCAGTGTAGATTTGGTGGGGAGATTGTAGGATGAGAGGGACCCGGTGCCAGTCCAAAGGATGGTCGAGAAGAGTTGGAACAAGAATGGTAACGGGAAAAGATTCAGGAGTGACAACTATGGGATTAGAGAGAAGAAGAGGATGGTTGATGATCGTCGCCCAGAACCGAGTAAGGGGAATGACGGAAGGGAATGTAGGAAGTGTGGGAAGAGTCACATGGGTGAATGTAGAGTGGGGACAAATAGGTGTTTCAAGTGTGGAGGCGAGGGCCACTATGCTAAGGACTACAGGGTACCGAGATGCTACCAATGCGGAGAGGTAGGGCACTCAGGTAGGCATTGCAAGAAGGGTGGAGTAGGAAGCTAAGGGGTCAAGGTGATAGGAGAAAAAGGAAAGACTGAGAGCACCAAAACCAAGGAAAGGGCATTAAACATGACCCGGGAGGAAGCCAGAGTGGACCCTAAAGTAGTTTCAGGTATGTTTTTGGTAAACCAATTGTATGCTTCTGTGCTATTCGATTCGGGTGCTAGTAGGAGCTTTGTGTCTGCTGCCTTTTGTCATGTAATGCATGGTAAGAGTAGGACGATAGATGTGCCTTTCCATGTAGAGACAACGATAGGAAAATCTACAAGGGTGACTGATATGATAGACAATTGCCTCATAGAATTGGAAGGTCATAAGTTTCCTGCTAGATTGTATGTGATGGCCCTAGGAGGTTTTGATGTGGTGTTGGGAATGGATTGGTTGGCGACCTATGAAGCGAATATCATGTGTCGAAAGAAGATGACTCGTCTGATTGCGGCCGACGGCAGTTTGGTTACGGTTTACAGAAACAAGGAATGCATCACTCCGCGAGTGATATATATGATCACGGCAGAGAAGTTTATGAGGAGAGGGCGTGGTGCTTACCTGGCTTATATGCAGGATGTCAATGCTTCCATGCCTCAACTGTCAGACGTGCTGGTAGTATGCGAATTCCCCGATGTGTTTCCCGAAGACCTGTCAGGGATCCCACTCGATAGAGAAATCGAGTTTCAGATTGACTTGATGCCAGGAGCGCAACCTGTCACCAAGGCACCATACCGATTGGCTCCATCTGAACTTAAGGAGTTGATGATGCAACTGCAAGATCATCTAGATAAGGGCTTTATTCGTCCGAGTATCTCTCCATAGGGTACTCCAGTTTTATTCATTTAATTCGTAAAGAAGAAGGACGGTAGTATGAGGATGTGCATCGACTATCGTGAGCTAAACAAGTTGAATGTGAAGAACCGGTATCAGTTACCAAGGATTGATGACTTGTTTGATCACCTCCAGGTGCTAGTTGGTTCTCTAGGATAGAGCTTCGATTGGCGTATCATCAACGGAAGGTGAAGGAGCAGGATATCCCTAAGACAGCCTTTCACACACGTTATAGGCACTACGAGTTTCTTGTGATGTCCTATGGTTTAACCAATGCACCAACTGCTTTTATGGATTTGATGAATCAGGTGTGTCGACCCATGCAAGATAAATTAGAGATCGTGTTTATTGATGACATCCTAATTTATTCGAAGAGCGAAGAAGAGCATGCTAGTCACATCTACGAGGTATTGGAGATGCTTAGAAGAGAGAAGCTATGACGACCCTAAAAATAAGGTTAGACAAATTAAAATTTTGGGACTTATTATAAGTTAGTATCATAGTATACACAGTAGATCAAGAATTGCTAAGATGACTTCATTTGATAAGAATTGTTATCTATATGTTTTAGCATGTATAAATATGTGTATATGTTTCTTTAACGTGCATGCATGCATAATTATTTACGTATATATGTATATATTTTGAATATGATCATGTAAGTGCACCATAAGATATCTAATACTCAAGCAAAACTACTGTTAAGAGATGAACAAAATCAAAACTTAAAATAATTTTTAACAAAAGTCCACAGCGGACGTATAAAAGTCCACAACGGACGTATAAAACTCCACAGCGGACGTGTAAAGAACCCACAACGGACGTGTATAGAACCCACATCAGACATGTAAAGAACCCATAGCGGACATGTAAAGAACCAACAGCGGACGTGTAAAGTTCCACAGTGGACATGTAAGGTTCCACAGCGGACATGTGAGGTTCCATAGCAGACATGTGAGGTTCCACAGCGGACATGTGAGGTTCCACAGTGGACATGTGAGGTTCCACAGCGGATGTATAAAGGTTCCACAGCGGATGTATGAAGGGTTCACTGTGGATGTATAACAATAAACTTAAAAACTTAGGCTAATATTAGTCATTTGATTATCCAAATCAATAGATTACTGGAATACTTATTTGAAACTAATCATTAACTAAACACATAAACATATTAGCATGAGGAAATGACACCTATCCCCATTTCCACTCAACCCTCTCGGTAGTTTGACACACACACCCCTAACTTGACACACATTAAGCCTACATAACACCTCAACAAGGCTAAGTAATCATTACAAGCTACTAGCACACCCCTTATACTTTGACCAAACTTATCAATACTACCATCACCTTAGTGCACCACCACTACAACCCACCTCTCTCTACTTCTCTCGGCAACCAACACAAACCAAAAATAACCTTCTCACCTCCAACACCCCCTCTTTATCTAGGTTGTTTTAACACTAAAGAATCATCATCAACATCATTTGAGGAATTATCCAAGTTCAAGAACACCTTCCTTCAAGATTTGGACCCAAGGAGATTGAAGTCTTCATCAAACATCCTTTTCACCTTTCTTTCAAAATTATTATCAAGGTTAGAATTATGAAACTCTATAACTAAAAAGTTTGTGAAAAATATGTAAGTGTACAACATACAATTGTACCATTATATATATATATCATCAAAAACTAATTACAAATTTCATAAAAACTTTGATTTCCAACCAAAATCAGTAACTTAAAAAGTTTCAAAGATGTTAATAAAAAAAAAGATTTAAATAAAGGGTTTAAAGATGTTAAACTAACTGATTATTACATGATTAACTAGGCCACACTAAGTTAAATACTCAAATTGACTGTGATTATGGGAATAAAAATCTGGAAAAATTATATAATGACATCTATAATATACTGAAGTTACAGAATAAAATTCATGAATTAATTCCTTAATATGATTAAGTTTTATATTTTAGAACAATTAATAAGAAGAAAAATAAAAAATAACATCAAAACAGTAGGTAAAATCATGGAAATTGACATAAAATATGATAAACTGGTTAAGACAGTTTGTACAAAATTTTAGAAATTTTAGGGATATGTAGCTATTTCTGCCATTTAATGTGAAATTTGTAAAAATTATAGGAAATTACCTGTAAATAAATACTAATTAAAATTTTTATGTGATAATCTAGATATTGGAACATTACTGTTTGAAAATTTTGGTAAGTTTTGGACAACCGTAGCTACTGTTTAGAAATTTTGATTTGATAAGATTTATTTCTAATAAATAAATTATTTTATAGGAAATATTTGACTTGTTGCTGAAAATAAGGTGAGTAACATAGCCCTTTTTTATTTATAAGTTTTGGGAGAAAAAACATACTATGTATTTTACTGTTGATGCTAACGTGAATAAGAGTTTTAATAAGATACTGTCATTAATTGCCGTAAGTCACAACCATTAATTCACATAAGGAACCGTCAAATAATGTAGGTAGCGCTACTTAGGAACATGTTTCCTACATCGACTGGACATAGTTAAGACTGTCAAATAAGTGTCGTGATGTTATATTATTTGATTCTGTGATTTATATGTGGCAGTTATCAATCAGTTGGCATGTAAGTAGGTTTGGTTGTGGTCTTGTTTATGTTGCATTAGTAAGAAAATTTTGTTAAGTTATTAACTTTATGTTCTCACCAAAATTTTGTTGACTGTTTTGAGTATGCTTTTTCAGGAGAACAAGATGTTTTATAATTTCGTTTACACATTCAACTTCTTCAATGAATGGCATGAGTACGTAGGGCAGCTAAGCGTTTGGCTGACAGTAGATGTGATGGACTTTAGCCTCTTTGTGGATGTTCACGTCCATTATTAGCTGAGAAATGTTGAATCTTTTATTGATGGGTGATTAGAACTAATGTAATAGTCTCATGTGAGACAAATTTTGTACTATGATGTAACCCAACAATATAGATATATATATTTATGACTAATGAAAGTTTGGTTTATTTAACTGCTTTGAATGTATGTCTTTGTAATCAATGTGTTATGAGCCAAAAGTCACACCCAAGCATCTCACGCTTCCGCCAGGATGTGACAGATTGGTATCAAAACCATTGGTTATAGAGAATTAGGTATTATTAGTAAATGCCTAGACTATAACCATAAGCTCATATGATAACAATTTTTCAGCATGGTTAAAACATGTATACATATTTTCTCTCCATGACTTTGTGTGAACATGTCTATGCTTAGACAATAATGAAATTTGCATATATGAGATGTATATGAATAATGTTTGAATGTGAGATTTTGTGAATTTATTTGACTTGTGATAGTATAAATTGAAATTTTGTAAGAATTTTTGCAGTATGAGTACCGGTAATTCTGATAGCTACTATAATGAAACTGATCCTTCGGATCATAGCAACCGTAAAGAAATAACACCAAAAATAGAGCCTCAGGACAACATAAAAATATCCCAACCAGAAACTAAGACCAATACGAAGCAGAAGTTTTTCGTTCGACGGGCACACGTAACAATGCGAGGTTATACAATTATGACCCCAAGGAAGAATGTATGGCATGGTAAGAAGTTTTCATCTAATAAGGTTAAAGATCTAGAAAATAGAAACCCAGAAACCTTTCCCACGACATCTGACATGACACCCACAATTCAACCTAACAATTCTAAAACTGAAGAAAGAGGAATTAAGAGGCAAAGGTTGGAAGAACGTCAGATGGAAACTACCAATTCTGACACCCACAGTAGATGTGATGGATTTCAGCCTCTTTGTGGATGTTCACGTCCATTATAAGCTGAGAAATGTTGAATCATTTGTTGATGGGTGATTAGAACTAGTGTAATAGTCTCATGTGAGACAAATTTTGTAATATGATGTAACCCAACAATATATATATATATATATATATATATATATATATATATATATATATATTTATGACTAATGAAAGTTTGGTTTATTTAACTGCTTTGAATGTATGTCTTTTTAATCAATGTGTTATGAGCCAAAAGTCACACCCAAGCATCTCACGCTTCCGCCGGGATGTGACAGATTGGTATCAAAGCCATTGGTTATAGAGAATTAGGTATTATTAGTAAATGCCTAGACTATAACCATAAGCTCATATGATAACAATTTTTCTGCATGGTTAAAACATGTATATATAGTTTCTCTCCATGACTTTATGTGAACATGTCTATGCTTAGACAATAATGAGAGTTGCATATATGAGATGTATATGACTAATGTGTGAATGTGAGATTTTGTGAATTTATTTGACTTGTGATAGTATAAATTGAAATTTTGTAAGAATTTTTGCAGTATGAGTACTGGTAATTCTGATAGCTACTATAATGAAACTGATCCTTTGGATCATAGCAACCGTAAAGAAATAACAACAAAAATAGAGCCTCAGGACCACATAGAAATATCCCAACCAGAAACTAAGACCAATACGAAGCAGAAGTTTTTCGTTCGACGGGAACCCGTAACAATGGGAGGTTATACAATTATGACCACAAGGAAGAATGTATGGCATGGTAAGAAGTTTTCATCTAATAAGGTTAAAGATCCAGAAAATAGAAACCCAGAAACCTTTCCCATGACATCTGACATGACACCCACAATTCAACCTAACAATTCTAAAACTGAAGAAAGAGGAATTAAGAGGCAAAGGTTGGAAGAATGTCAGATGGAAACTACCAATTCTGACACCCATAGTAGATGATGGATTTCAACCTCTTTGTGGATGTTCACGTCCATTATAAGCTGAGAAATGTTGAATCTTTTATTGATGGGTGATTAGAACTAGTGTAATAGTCTCATGTGAGACAAATTTTGTAATATGATGTAACCCAACAATATATATAATTGGTATATAGTGAAATATGCCGCCAAGGAAAAATACTCAGCCTGTACCAAGAACTACACATGCTGGACGACCAAGAACTAGGCCGGGAGAAGAAGCTCCACCAGTAAATCTCACTGCAAATGAGAACGAAAGAATTTCACAAATAGTGACTCAACAAATGGAAGCTGCAATACCTACGTTAGTAACTTAACTCCAACAGACCCTTAACTTTGGAGGTATACCGCCTGGAGAAAATAGACCAGGAAATGCCAATGGATTAGAAAACCATGAGGAAGAAGTTATAGATGGAGTTAGAGGAAATGGAGTCAGTATTAGATATCAGTGATTGTGCTGATAATTGTAAGACTAGGTTCGCTTCACATTATCTCAAAGGAGAAGCACAATCTTGGTGGATGATGGAAATACAAACCAAAGGAAGAAATGCTATGAATGGATTAAGCTGGGAAGAATTTAGGAACCTAGTAATTGAAAAATACTGTCCCTATAGTGAAATAGAAAAGAGGGAAGTGGAATTTTTGGCACTAGAAATGAAGGGTGCTACATATCAGGAATATACAGATAGATACAATGAGCTATCTAGATTGGTACCACATCAGGTGACACTAGAATCAAAAAGGATAGGAAGATATATTTGGGGTTTAGTACCATAAATAAAGGATTGGTTAAATCTGCAATGCCCAAGACTTTTCATGATGCAGTGGCTTTAGCGGGAAGTTTGACTGTTGAGATGATAAGGAATGGATCATTAACCGATCCGAAGGTAGGAGAGAAAAGGAAATGGAACAACAACAACACAGGAAGGAAATTTGGAGGAAACTGGAACAAGAAGATAAACAGAAATCCAGAAAGAAACTTTATGGGAATTGCAAAGGAATGAAGGCCACAGACAGAAGGTCAACCATGGTACAATGCCTGCAAAAGGTACCATAATGGGAAATGTATGCTGGTAATCTGTTATAATTGCAAGAAGAAGGGACATACATTAAGAGAATGTAAGGGACCCGCAAATTCTAAGCCAGTGTGTTACCAGTGTGGAAAAGAGAATCACCTTCGCAATGAATGCCCGGAACTAAAAAGGAAAACTCCAAGGAACCCCAACAATGCGCATGGTCGAGAATTTGTACTTCAAGCTGAAGAAGTGCGACAGGAACTTGAAGTGGTGACGGCTACGTTCCTTATTAATGATCAGTATGCAACTGTGTTATTCGATACGGGAGCAACCCGAAGTTTTGTTTCAAATATATTTAAACCCTTACTTAGATTAGCATCCGAGAAACTGAAAAATATGTATACGATAGAACTAGCTGATGGAAAAATGATAGAGGCTAGTGAAGTTATTCCTAACTGTACCTTAAACTTAGATAATCATTGCTTTGACATAGACCTGATCCCTATTGAATTAGGAGGCTCTAATGTTGTTGTGGGTATAGATTGGTTAAGTAAAAATCAGGCATAAATTATTTGTGGAAAGAAAATGATTAAAATTCCAATGATTAAAGACAATAGAATTCTTTTCATACACGGTGAGAAACCTAGAGGTCCTATAAAGATAATCACTTGTATGAAGGCATAGAAATATTTGAAAAAGAAATGTTTAGCATTTCTGGCCCATATAGTTGATATGGAACCTATTAAGAAGAACTTGGAAGATTTTCCCATTGTTAGAGAATATCCAAAAGTCCTTCCTGATGAGTTACCAGGATTGCCGCCCCCTCGTCAAGTAGAATTCAAAATTGAATTAGTACCAGGGACTACACCTATTGCCAAATCTCCATATCGGTTGGCGCCATCAGAAATGAAGAAATTGATGAATCAATTACAGGAGTTGTTGGATAAGGGATTTATACGTCCTAGTGTATCACCTTGGGGAGCTCCAGTTTTATTCATAAAGAAGAAAGACGGAACCTTTCGGATGTGTATCGATTATAGAGAGCTTAATAAAGTAACTATTAAGAAAAGATATCCTCTCCCTAGGATAGATGACCTATTTGATCAGTTGCAAGAATCTAGTTACTTTTCAAAATTTGACTTAAGGTCAGGATATCACCAGTTAAGGGTGCGAGATGAAGATATACCTAAGACTGCATTCAGAACTCGATATGGTCATTATGAGTTCCTTGTAATGCCATTTCGGTTAACTAATGCTCCAGCAGTATTCATGGATCTAATGAACAGAGTATGCAAACCTTACTTAGATAAATTTGTCATAGTCTTTATAGATGACATTTTAATCTATTCTAAAAGTAAGGAAGAACATGAGAAGCAGCTAAGGCTAACTTTGGAGTTACTTCGAAAGGAAGAACTCTACGCCAAATTCTCAAAGTGTAAATTTTGGAAAAAAGAAGTAAAATTCTTAGGACATGTGGTAACCAAGAAGGAATTCAGGTCGACCCGGCAAAGATCGAAGCAGTTAAGAAGTGGGAAGTTCTAAAAACACCAACTGAAGTACGTCAATTCTTAGGATTGGTTGGTTATTATAGAAGATTTATAGAAACTTTTTCTAGAATAGCTCAACCTCTGATAGAATTAACTCAAAAAGATAAGCCATATGTTTGGGAAGAAAGACAGAATGTTGCATTTGAACTCTTGAAGAATAAATTATACAATGCTCCTATTTTAGCTCTTCCAGATGGTACAGATGACTTTGTAGTATATTGTGATGTATCACATCAAGGTTTTGGATGTGTTTTAATGCAACAAGATAAGGTAATTGCATATGCATCCAGACAACTCAGAGGAAGTGAAAAGAATTATACTACTCATGATTTAGAATTAGGAGCAGTAGTATTTGCACTTAAAATTTGGAAACATTATCTATATGGAACTAAGTGCATAATTTATACAGACCATAAGAGTTTGCAACACATATTCGATCAAAAGATGCTGAATATGAGATAGAGAATATGGGTACAATTACTGAGTGATTATGATTGCGAAATCAAGTATCACCCAGGCAAGGCAAATGTAGTGGCAGATGCCTTAAGTAGGAAGGAAAGAATGAAGCCATTATGAGTTCGTGCTATGAGAATGGAGTTACACTCAGATTTAATGAGTCAAATTTGAGAAACCCAGCAAAAAGACAACCCAAGAGATGTGATGAGGCAGAACGAACAACCAGAAGCTGTGTCAGATGGAATCCTGAAATTTAGAGGAAGAATTTGGATTCCTAACAATGACATGCTTAGAGAAACTATTCTACGGGAAGCACATAAGTCAAGATATTCAGTACATCCGGGAAATAACAAGATGTACAAGGATTTGAGAAACCAGTATTGGTGGCCAGGTATGAAGAAATCAATTGCAGAATTTGTAGGAAAATGTTATATCTGTTTAAGAGTCAAAGTTGAATATCAGAAACCCTCAGGATATTTACAACAACCAGAAATCCTTGAGTGGAAGTGGGACTAGATTACCATGGATTTTGTAACTAAATTACCCAGAACCTTAAGTGGGTACGACATAATATGGGTTATAGTCGACAGACTAACTAAGTCATCTCATTTCTTGCCAATCAGAGAAGATTATTTAATGGAGAAATTAGCAAGGGTTTATATGAAGGAAATTGTGCCTAGACATGGAATACCCATTTCAATAATATCTGACAGAGATAGTAGATTTACTTTAAGATTCTGGCAGACTTTACAAAAAGCATTAGGAACTCAGGTAAATATGAGTTCAGCATACCATCCACAAACAGATGGACAGAGTGAGAAAACAAACCAGACATTAGAAGATATGTTACGAGCCTGTGCATTAGATTTTGGTGGTAACTGGGATATACACTTACCTTTGATAGAATTTTCATATAACAATAGCTACCATGCCAGTATTGGAGCAGCTCCTTTTGAAGCTTTATATGGAAGGAAGTGTAGGTCAACTTTGTGTTGGAATAAGGTGGGAGATAGACAGCTTACAGGCCCAGAACTTATACAGGAAACATCTGATAAAATCAGTGAAATTAAGGGTAGACTGAAGGCAGCACGTGATAGGCAAAAGAGTTATGCTAATAAAAGAAGAAAGCCGTTAGAATTTCAAATAAGAGATAAGGTGTACTTAAAGGTATCACCATCAAAGGGAATTATCCAATTTGGAAAAAGAAATAAGTTAAACCCTAGGTATGTTGGCCCTTTTGAAATAATAGATAGAATTGGCCCTGTAGCATACGAATTAGACATGCCTCAAGAATTAAGTGGAGTACATAACACTTTCAATGTATCCAACTTGAAGAAATGTCTAATTGATGTGACGTTAAGGATACCAATAAAAGAAGTCAAAATAGATGAGAAACTTCATTTTGTGAAAAAATCAGTAGCAATTATGGATAAGGAAGTGAAAAGATTAAAGAGAAGTAAGATCCCAATAGTGAAGGTAAAATGGAATTCAAAACGAGGACCTGAATTCACATGGGAATGGGAAGATGAAATCAAAAGAAAATATCCACATTTATTTGAGGTTAAACTGAATGAAAAGAAAAATTATAAAGACAAACTCTCCATATCACCTGATAGTAACAACAGTTGAATTTCGAGGAGAAATTCTTGTTACAGGGGGAGAATGTGACGACCCTAAAAATAAGGTTAGACAAATTAAAATTTCGGGAATTATTATAAGTTAGTATCATAGTATACACAGTAGATCAAGAATTGCTAAGATGACTTTATTTGATAAAATTGTTATCTATATGTTTTAGCATGTATAAGTATGTGTATATGTTTCTTTAATATTTACATATATATGTGTATATTTGGAATATGATCATGTAAGTGCCCCATAAGATATTAAATACTCAAACAAAACTACTGTTAAGTGATGAACAAAATCAAAACTTAAAATAATTTTTAACAAAAGTCCACAGAGGGCGTATAAAAGTCCACAGAGGACGTATAAAAGTCCACAAATGATGTGTAAAGAACCCACAGCAGACGTGTAAAGAACCCACAGCGGACGTGTAAAGAACCCACAGCGGACGTGTAAAGAACCCACAGCGGACGTGTAAAGAACCCACAGCGGACGTGTAAGGTTCTACAGCGGACAAGTAAGGTTCCACAACGGACATGTGAGGTTCCGTAGTGGACATGTGAGTTCCACAGAGGACATGTGAGGTTCCACAACGGATGTATAAATGTTCCATAGCGGATGTATGAAGGGTTCACTGCAGATGTATAACTATAAACTTAAAAACTTAGGCTAATATTAGTCACTTGATTATTAAGATGTTTAAACAAACTAATCCAAATCCATAGATTACTGGAATACTTATTTGAAACTGATCATTAACTAAACACATAAACCCATTAGCATGAGGAAATGACACCTATCCCTATTGCCACTCAACCCTCTCGGTAGTTTGACACACACACCCCTAACTTGACACACATTAAGCCTACATAACACGTCATCAAGGCCAAGTAATTATTACAAGCTACTAACACACCCTTATACTTCGACTGAACTTATCAACACCACCATCACCTTAGTGCACCACAACTACAACCCACCTCTCTCTACTTCTCTTAGCAACCAACACAAACCAAAAATAACCTTCTCACCTCTAACACCCCCTCTTTCTATAGGTTGTTTTAACACTAAAGAATCATCATCAACATCATTTGAGGAATTATACAAGTTCAAGAACACCTTCCTTCAAGATTTGGACCCAAGGAGATTGAAGTCTTCATCAACCATCCTTTTCACCTTTCTATCAAAATTATAATCAAGGTTAGAATTATGAAACTCTACAACTAAAAAGTTTGTGAAAATTATGTAAGTGTACAACATACAATTCCCTTATATATATCATCAAAAAACTAATTACAAATTTCATAAAAACTTTGATTTCCAACCAAAATCAGTAACTAAGAAAGTTTCAAAGGTGTTAATAAAAACAAAAGATTTAAATAAAGGGTTTAAAGATGTTAAACTAATTGATTATTACATGATTAACTAGGCTATACTAACTTAAAAACTCAAATTGACTGTGACTATGGGAATAAAAATCTAGAAAAATTATATAATGATCTTTATAATTTACTAAAGTTATAGAATAAAATTCATGAATTAATTCCTTAATATGATTAAGATTTATATTTTAGAATAATTAATAAGAAGAAAAATAAAAATTAATAGCAAAACAGTAGGTAAAATCATGGAAATTTGACATAAAATATAATAAACTGATTAAGACAGTTTTTATAAATTTTAGAAATTTTAGAGATATATAGCTATTTTTGCCATTTAATGTGAAATTTATAAAAATTCTAGGAAATTACCTGTAAATAAATACTGATTAAAATTTTTATGTGATAATCTGGATTTTGGAACATTACTGTTTGAAAATTTTGGTAATTTTTGGACAATCATAGCTACTGTTTAGAAATTTTGATTTGATAAGACTTATTTCTAACAAATAAATTATTTTATAGAAAATATTTGACTTATTGCTGGAAGTAAGGTGAGTAACATAGCCCCTTTTTATTTATAAGTTTTGGGGGAAAAAGCATACTATGTATTTTACTGTTGATGCTAACGTGAATAAGAGTTTTGATAAGATACTATCATTAATTGCCGTAAGTCACAACCATTAATTCGCATAAGGAACCGTCAAATAATGTGAAGGATTTCAGCTTCTTTTGGATGTTCACATCTATTATTAGCTGAGAAATGTTGAATCTTTTGTAAATGGGTGATTAGAACTAGTGTAATAGTCTCATGTGAGACAAATTTTGTAATATGATGTAACCCAACAATATATATATATATATATATATATATATATATATATATATATATATATATATATATATATATGACTAATGAAAGTTTGGTTTATTTAACTGCTTTGAATGTATGTCTTTCTAATCAATGTGTTATGAGCCAAAAGTCACACCCAAGCATCTCATGCTTCCGCCGGGATGTGATAGATTGGTATCAAAGCCATTGGTTATAGAGAATTATGTATTATTAGTAAATGCCTAGACTATAACCATAAGCTCATATGATAGCAATTTTTCAACATGGTTAAAACATGTATATATATTTTCTCTCCATGCCTTTATATGAACATGTCTATGCTTAGACAATAATGAAATTTGCATATATGAGATGTATATGACTAATGTGTGAATGTGAGATTTTGTGAATTTATTTGACTTGTGATAGTATAAGTTGAAATTTTGTAAGAATTTTTGCAGTATGAGTACTGGTAATTCTAATAGCTACTATAATGAAACTGATCTTTTGGATCATAGCAACCGTAAAGAAATAACACCAGAAATAGAGCCTCGGGACCACATAGAAATATCCCAACCAGAAACTAAGACCAATACGAAGCAGAAGTTTTTCGTCCGACGGGCACCCGTAACAATGGGAGGTTATACAATTATGACCCCAAGGAAGAGTGTATGGCATGGTAAGAAGTTTTCAATCAATAAGGTTAAAGATCCAGAAAATAGAAACCCAGAAACCTTTCCCACGACATCTAACATGACACTCATAATTCAACCTAACAATTCTGAAACTGAAGAAAGAGGAATTAAGAGGCAAAGGTTGGAAGAATGTTAGATGGAAACTACCAATTCTGACACCCACAGTAGATGTGATGGATTTCAGCCTCTTTGTGGATGTTCACGTCCATTATAACCTGAGAAATGTTGAATCTTTTGTTGATGGGTGATTAAAACTAGTGTAATAGTCTCATGTGAGACAAATTTTGTAATATGATGTAACCCAACAACATATATATAATATATATATATATATATGACTAATGAATGTTTGGTTTATTTAACTGGTTTGAATGTATGTCTTTGTAATCAATGTGTTATGAGCCAAAAGTCACACCCAAGCATCTAACGCTTCCGCCAGGATGTGACAGAAGCTGTACGCCAAGTTCTCCAAATGCGTGTTCTTGTTGCGAGAGGTTTAGTTTTTGGGTCATGTGGTAATCCTGAAGGGATTATGGTAGACCCGGCGAAAGTTGAAACAGTGATGCAATGGAATTCCCCAAAGACGCAATCCGAGATCTGTAGTTTCTTGGGTTTGGTGGGCTATTACAGAAGATTCATCCAAGACTTCCCCAAGATAGCTTCACAGTTGACTAAGCTGACTCGAAAGGATGTAAAGTTTGAATGGGGTTCCGAGCAGGAGGGTACGTTTCAGGAATTGAAGACGAGGTTAACTCAAGCCTCAGTCTTGACATTGCCCGATGGGAATGACGACTTGGTGGTATACTCAGATGCTTCGTATTTGGGTTTAGGTTGTGTGTTGATGCAACGAGGAAAGGTTATAGCCTATGCGTCATGGCAGTTGAAGATCCATGAGGTTAACTACCCTACTCATGACTTGGAGTTGGCGGCTGTGGTCTTTGTATTGAAGATTTGGAGGCACTACTTGTATGGGGCGAAGTGTACCATCTTCATGGATCACAAAAGCTTAAAATATTTTGTAGGAACCTCTGAAGTTAAGAGGCTAATGCAACCAAAATATACCAAAACAACCAAGTCTTCCAACATGCACTTTGGAACAAAGGTGAACTAGCTTTGAAAGTTTTACACACTCAAGAAAAATGCTAAGTGTAAAATCTTCCAAAGCCAAAGTTCAGAAGAAACTACTGCGGAAGCTTTACACTTAACTTAGAAAAATACTCTAAGTTTAAAGTCTTCCGAAGCCAAAGACTCAACTCTTCCGAAGGTAAAAGATGAAGTCTTCCGAAGCTCTCAAGACAAAGTCTTCCAAAGCTGTTTAAAGACAAGACTGATTTTCTTCTGAAGAGAGAGAAAAGATACCTTTTCCATCAACTTTATCATAAAGCAACCTACTTTTCGCTGCATGCTCCGGTAGTTCACCTGCTATCCCTAGTTGGTGAAACTTCCATACTTTATGACAAAGTAGATAAGGTCTTCGCCTGCAAGTTTCTGTTTTTGTTCCTTCTTGGCTTTCTGTAATAGGAAAGTCAGTGAGCTATGGCTTGTTATAGTCACTAGTCAAAAGGCAATCTGCCTTTTGACTTTAGGTTGATCTTGTTGTCTAGATTAGTCATTTCCAACTATCTTTTGCATATTGATAGTTGTAGGATGTAGTATAAGTAGTCTTCAGTTCTTGTATTTAAGACATACTTGTACAACACTTTTAATAGAACTAGAGAAGCAATATACAACTTCCTTGAAAACTTTATCTTGTGCTCTTGTTCTTATTTTACTTGTGTTTATCTTGTATCTTCAGTAAAGGTTCACAATTCCCTATTTGAATTGTTAAGTGATCTTAAGATCCTCCTGAGTGTGTTAACTAAGTGCAAGCTTAAGTACCCTTTAACGGTCCTGCATTTGGTATCAGAGCATTCCAGGCTCTTGATTGTAAGATCTTACCATCTTCAAATCCTCTTAGTTACACACATCACTTAACTCTTCAAATGGCAGCTATCTCCAAAGCTGATATGGAAACCGAAACTATGACAAAGTCCCCACTGATCACTCCTGAGGATTTTGAAACTTGGTGTCAAAGAATGGAAGGCTTTATCAAGTCTCAAGATTCCAGGATGTGGGAGTCTGTTGTTAATGGACCTCATGTACCATGCACCTCTTCAGCTGCTACTGGTGGTGGCATGATACCAAAGGAGAGGGCTGACTTTTCTGATGAAGACTAGAAAAGAATTGACATTGATCAAAAAGCCATGACAGCCCTCCAAACTGCTCTTCCAAACTCCATCTATAGAGGTTTCAAGAAGTGCATGACCGCTAAACAGCTATGGGGTGCACTGAAACTGATGTATGAGGGTTCAAATGAAGCCAAGGAGAACAAGAAGGATCTCCTAAAGCAGCAGTTTAAAAATTTCACCTTAAAGACAGGTGAAACCATGACTCAACAATACTTCAAGTATGTTGAGGTTGTGGATACTCTGGCTGATGTTGGGGTAACTATTAAGAACAGGGATATTGTTAGGAAGTTCATGTCCTCTCTTCCAAGATAATGGACACACTACTGTGTGGTCATTAAGAGGATTGAAAACCTCAAGACCCTTACTCTCACTGAGTTGTATGGGATACTCAGTGGATACCAGATGGAGATGAATATGCAAAATTCATCTGGTAACTCCAACACTCACCAGAGTTCAGCCCTTCATGTGGTTGAAAGGGATAGTAGAGAACCACAACATCATCTCATCTGCTACCCTGAAACCTCATAAAAGGGTCCTTTCATCACCTACCCAGAGACACCCAGAGAGAGCTACATCCAAGGAAGTCCCTTCCAAGAGACAAGTTCTTCTCAAGCTTGTGTCTCTACTGAAGAAAGTTCAGGCAACTTTCTTTTCACTCTTGAAGACCTGGACTGTATCCATCCAGATGATCTGGAGTACATGGAGATAGTCTAGCAAATGGCTCTTCTCACTCACAGAGCCCAGAAGTTCTACAAGAGGACTGGGAGAAGGTTTCCTAGCAATGCTTCCAGTGGCAAGTTTGGGCTGGACAAGAGCAAAGTCAAGTGTTACAACTGTAACCAGATGGGACACTTTGCTAGAGAATGCAAGGCACCTAAGTCAAATGGTGGACAAGCTTCATCCAGGCCGAACTACACTGAAGGAGGGCACCAAAATGAGAAGCCAAGGCAGCAAGCTACTGTTGCTGTGGAAGAAGGAGGCTTTGACTGGAGCTTTCAAGCTGAAGATGTATCTCCAAACCAAGCACTCATGGCTGATCATGATGATGCCAAGGTACTTGAACATCTTTGCTTTCCTAAATGTATTGCTAAAGTAAATAGATACAGGTCCTACAACTTGGAAATGAGATCTGACATTGAGTCTTTAAATATTTTAAAAGCTGATTTTAAAAGAGTTGAAAATGACTATAAACTTAAGATAGAAGATCTAGAGAAAACAGTTTCAACTCTTAAACATGAGCAAACAAACTACAGGACTCAAATTAAGGATCTCATTACCAAATTGACTGAATGCCAGGCTGAGCTTGTGATCAGCAAAGCCAGGGCAGAAAAATGTGTTCTTGAAGAAGAGACCTTCAAGAACATGATATCCTCATCTCTGCATGCAAAAGTATGTTATCAGAATAAGCAGGGACTGGGATCTAGTGAGATAGCTCCTCCACACACTCTACTATTAGTCAGATCTCCTAGTTGTGGAACTGGTCAAGATGAGCTGCCATCCATAGACCCCGGTGATGAAGAGGATGAAGAGGAGAAGATGAGGGATGACTCTAAGGTGAGTGAAGAGAGTCAATCCAAAAAGGGTCACCATGCTCCTAAGGAGGAAAAAGAAGCTAGTTTGAGCAAAACCAAGAGAAAGAACTTGATCAGAAGAGCAAAGAGAAGATCCAGAAAAGCTCAAGAGATCAAGACCACCTTTGATCCCAAACAGAAACAAGTATTTATCTCTGCAGGGTTCAAGGTGATCAAAGCTGAAGATCCTGTCAAGAATTCTAGTACCAAGAGTTCTACATCAGCTTCAACTCACTCCAGCAATAACAAAAAGACTGATCAGCTGTGTGTCACTACTACACAACCTGAACCATCCATTTCAAAGAGCAAGCTTCACCCTAAGAAGCCTACTGCATCATCTGAAAAGGTGGAGAAAGAAAAGGAAAGTGTTCAAGCTCAGTCTTCTTTGGGAAATAAGACTCTCAGAAGGAAAGATTTGGATTGTGTTATGTGTGGTAGTACTTCACATCTGGCTAAGGATTGTCAATACAATCCCAAGAGTACTATCCACATGATCAAGAAAAAAGCTTCTGAGAAGAAGAAGAAACAAACAGCTTTGGAAGGAAAATCTGTTTCCTTCGGAAGCTCCAAACTGAAGAAAAAGGCAAGTAGGAAATTGCCTTCGGAAGAAAAGTTGGTCTCGGAAGAAAGGAATGCTTCCGAAGTACTGAAGCTTGCTGCAGTGAAAGCAAGTTCTTCCGAAGGATCCGTCTCCAAAGCTTCCAAAGCTACAAAAGCTTCCGAAGTATTGAAGGTCAAGCCCAATCTTCCAAAGGTGGTATGGAAGATGAAGGAAGACCTTGAGACTGAAAGCTCCTTTTCAGCAACAGCAAATGATCCTAAAAGCCTAAACATAGGATCACTTACTGTTTCATTGCCTTCATCTGAATTTTATAAGCCCAAGACCAATGAGGCTTGGGTTTCCAAATGTAACTAATCATCTCTTTTGTGCAGGGACAGCCAAAGGCAAACAGAAATGTGTGGATCATTGATAGTGGCTGCTCCAGGCACATGACAGGCAATGAGTCCCTACTTCAAAACTTTGAAAGAATTGATGGAGGACCAGTTGCTTTTGGAGGAGATGCAGGAGGTTACATCACTGGTAGGGGCATGGTCTCAAATGGTAAGCTCAGCATTAAGAAGGTAAACTTTGTCAAGGAGCTTGGATACAATCTTTTGAGTGTGTCCTAATTTTGTGACCAAAAACATCACATGCTCTTTACTGAGCATGAGTGCATTGTTCTCAAGCCTGGGGTTGACATTCCTCAAGAGCATATTCTGCTCAGAGCCCCCAGGAAAGGGAACATGTACAAGATGGACTTGCAGGAAACATCTCCCTCCAGAGAGATTTCTTGCTTTCTGTCTAAAGCAAATAGTGATGAGTCTTTCCTTTGGAATAAAAGAACGTGTCATGTAAACTTTAAGAACATGAATAAACTGATTAAGAATGATTTGGTAACTGGAATGCCAAAGAAAGTGTTTACAAGTGATGACCACTGTGTTGCATGCCTGAAAGGGAAGCAACACAAAGTGTCTCACAAGACAAAGGAAATGAAATCTATCACTACTCCCCTACACTGGTTACATATAGATCTGTTTGGCCCCACCAGTGTAATGAGTTTAGATGAGTTTAGGAAGGACCTCATACTGTTTGGTGATCACAGATGATTTCACAAGATTCACTTGGGTGTTTTTCCTTAGAACTAAGGATGAAACTCCTGAAATCTTAAAGAATTTCATTCTGAAAATTGAGAATCAATCTGATCACAAGATCAAAATCATAAGATGTGATCAAGGAACCGAATTCAAAAACCAAATCCTTGATACATTTTGTGATGAAAAGGGTATTTCAAGATAATACAGTGCTCCCAGGACTCCTCAGCAAAATGGTGGTGCTGAGAGGAGAAACGGGACACTTATTGAAGCTGCAAGAACCATGTTGTCTGACTCTAAACTGCCTATCACCTTCTGGGCAGAGGCTGTTAACACAGCCTGCTATGTGTAGAATAGAGTTTTGGTAGTTAAGACACATGGTAAGACTCCTTATGAACTGTGGCACAAAAGAAGACCATTCATTGGTTTTCTCAGAACATTTGGATGTCCTTGCACCATCTTGAATACCAAAGATCAAATAGCCAAGTTGGCTAAGAAATCAGATGATGGACACTTTGTTGGTACTCTTCTCAAGCTAAGGCTTATAGAGTATACAATCTCAGAACTAGAATCATTAAGGAGTCAGCCAATGTGACTTTCAATGAAACACACCCTGTGTAAAAGGTTCTGGTCTGGATTGGCTGTTTGATCTTGACTTAGTTACCAACTGTTTTAACAAATCTTGTGAGAATGTTTCAGGATCTACAGATAACAGGTCAACAGAAGATCCTGATCCAAGATTTGAGCTGAGAAGACCAAACAAGAAGACTACTTCAGCTCCAGTGGTGACTAACCCTGCAATTGAAGCTCCCATCAGCACTAGCATGACAAATACTATGATTCAAATGAATTGCCTTCAAATTCCAGCTCAGAGGCTTAGAATTCAGGAGAAGGAACTTCAAATGCAGGAGGAGGAACTAGAGGTGGTGACAGTGATCAAGAATTTCTTGATGCTGATAACCACTCCATTGAAGACAACATGAATGATGTCACACACTTATTGGATCAAGTTTTTCTTGATAAGTGTGCTGATGTGGTGGGAGACACCTTATTGCCAGATTAGAATTTCTCAAATTTAGATCTGTCTAACCAACTTGCTGTGATCCCTCAACTTCAGATCCACAAGTCACATCCCATCACAAATATCATTGGAAATGTTGACTCAGGGGTAAGAACAAGAGGACAAGCTCATGACAGCCATGTTTTTCTACATTCTTGTTTCTTATCCCAGATAGAGCTGAAGAAGGTTGATCAGGCTTTGAAGGATGGAAGCTGGATTGAAGCTATGCAAGATGAGCTGCTTTAAATCAGAAGACAGAAGGTGTTGAACTTATGCCCTCTTCCTCAAGGGAAGTCTGTCATAGGTACCAAATGGTTATTCAGGAACAAGAAAGATGATAGAGGGATCATCATCAAGAACAAGGCTAGACTGGTTGTCCAAGGATACACTCAAGAAAAAGGGATTGATAACACTGATGTCTTTGCTCCAGTTGCAAGAATTGAAGCTGTAAGAATATTTCTGGCTTATGCTGCATCCTAGGATTTCAAGGTCTACTAGCTTGATATGAAGTGTGCCTTTCTCTATGGGGTGATTGATGAAGAAGTTTATATTAAACAACCACCTGGCTTTGCAGACCCAGATCATCCTGGTTATGTCTGCAAGCTTGATAAAGCCCTTTATGGACTGCATCAAGGTCCAAGAAAGTGGTATGAGACACTATCAACATACCTCTGTCAACATGGATACAAAAGAGGTACTATTGATGGGACTCTCTTCATCAAAGAAATAGGAAATGACACATTGCTAGTTTAGATATATGTAGATGACATCATCTTTGGTTCAACTAATCCAAAGCTCTGTAAAGACTTTGAGATGCTGATGAAGAATATATTTGAAATGAGTGCCATGGGGAACTTAATTTCTTTCTAGGAATTCAAGTGAAGCAGGTTGAAGATGGCATCTTCATCAGTCAGTCAAAGTATGTACAGGACATACTTACAAGATTCAAGATGACTGACTGTAAGGTTGCAAAGACACCCATAGCCAGAAACCACTCCTTGGTCCTGATCTTGAGGGGAGTGTGTTGATGAACATCTCTACAGGGCTATGATTGGGTCACTTATGTATCTTACTGCTAGCAGGCCTGATATCATGTTTGCCACATGCATATGTGCAAGATATCAAGCCAACCCCAAGATGTCACACCTAATCACTGTCAAAAGGATCCTTAGATATCTCAAAGGTGCTCCAAATCTAGGCCTTTGGTATCCAAAGAATTCAGACTTCAATCTGTATGCTATACAGATAGTGATTATGGTGGCTGCAACATGACTGCAAAGTCCACATCTGGGGGGTGTTAGTTCCGGGGTGGAAGGATAGTCTCTTGGCAATGCAAGAAGCAATCCTATGTGTCTGCATCAACTGCTGAAGCTGAATACATTGCTGCTGCCGGCTGCTGTGCTCAAGTGCTTTGGATTCAGAATCAGATGCTAGACTATGGGTTCAATTTCAAAGAGACTCCCATCCACATAGACAACAACAGTGCCATCTCTATTACAGAGAATCCTGTGCAGCACTCAAGGACCAAACACATCAATATCAGGTATCATCTGATTTGAGATAAATTTGAAAAGGGATTGATAAAACTAATCAAAGTTAACACAAATGAACAATATGCTGATTGTTCACAAAAGCTTTTGATGAACAAAGATTTAAGTATCTTGTATCAGCTATTGGGATGATTAACTTTAATAGATTTTTCTTAATAACTTAATCAATATTATTTCTTAAAACTGTGTGTCCTAGGTTGTCTATTAGATCACTTCATAAGCCCAGTTCTCTTTGGAAGAAAAATGAACTTTTAAAATGATATCTCATAGAATGATGAAAATTTACCTTCGGAAGAAGCAAAAGTTGCCTTCAGAAGAAATTTATGTCTAAATCGTTTAAACAGCTTATCTGAGATTTACCTTCGGCAGAAATTCTTGAAGTATCTTCCGAAGCTTAAATTTTGGTATAAGTACTTAAATACATTTTAGGAACAAATTTCTTCTGAAAGCAATTTAGTCTCGGAAGACTCATTTATTTCTTCCGAAGCCAAAATTTTCAGAACTCTTTGAAATATCTTCCGAAGCAAAATTGCTTTCGGAAGCTTTGATTGCAAAGCTTCCGAAACCAAAATTGCCTTCGGAAGCTTTTACTACTTCCAAGAAAACTAACTTTTTGGGCGCCTTTTTCAGAAGTAGGACCCACTTGCGGATTTCAAAGTTTATCTTTTTGTCATAACTTTGTCTCAAATTCAGAGTATATCTTTCAAACGGTTCTATTTCATCTCACTTCTCTCATTGTTCCTTAACCTAAAATTACCCCCAAATTTCATCTTCTTCTTCTTCCTTCACTACAAAGCTTCTTCAAATGGCCAATCTTGATCGTCGTAACGACCCTGATTTCACCATGCACCTACACAGGAAACACAATCAAGTTGCCCTGTTAAACTCTGAGAAGGATCCAAGCTTCTCAGACGTGTGTAGGTATCTTTCTTTGTCTCACTACTTCACCTCCCTTACAATTGATCCTCCTCTCTATTAGGATCAGTTGCTTGAGTTCTGGCGGACCTGTCAAGAGGTCACCATGGACGGGGAGAAGGCGCTGTCTGCCACAGTGCAGGGGAGGATAGTTTTCATCACTCCAGCCATTATAAACACCCATTTACAGCTGGATGATGAAGCAGTGAGTTTTGCTTTCCAAAAGCTACTGTCAACCAATCCTTTGAGAAGATGGGATATGAAGGTGACTTTTCAGTCAAGACCTTCAGGAAGGGGAAGGTCTCATTCCAATGGAAATACCTCCTCCATGTCGTCATCCACAGCTTATCCAACAAACATGGAGGATTAGACCAGATTCCAGAAGACCTCTCCTTCATTGTCCATGGGATGGTTCAAGGGGTCAAATTCAGGTACTCTCAGTTTGTATTTACAAATTTACTAGCGAATTTGGATTCCTTAGAATATTACATGTTCTCCCAGTATGTTCAACACATTCTCAACTATGAATTGGGACCACAGTTGAGGGGTACAGGTAATGTTCCTAAACTTTCACATATGAGGCTCGGCATTTTCAATATATTGAAAAACCAACTATTGGTTTCTCAGGGGTAGAAACAACCCTTGTCCTGAAAATGTTTGAGCTCATTGCTCAGGGTGACATCCTAGCAGCCCCAGCTAGTGATGAACCAACACCCTCTACTTCTCACCCACCTGAAACACAACCTACCATCACCATCACCTACAAAAGAAAACACAAACGAACCCCTGCACTTGCTATTGAGCATGTGCAGGCCCCCATATCACAACCCATACAGGAGGAAGTGGAATCCAGAGCTCCCACTTTTCCCTAAGGAGTAGACCACTCCCATCTTTCAAACAATCAGTGCTGAGGTTCCTCATGCTCAGCCTGATGAGCTCACAACTCCACAAACAGCCTTAAGCCATCACTCTGAGTCTTAACACTCTAGTGATCAACCTTCAGGGGAAAGCTACCATCCCCAGCCTCTTGATCTTAACAAACCCATTCCCAGCCTTGACTTCTAATCTAATGAAGATTTGGGTTTAGTGAGTATCATGACTCTCCCCTCTCTACCCACACTAAAAGGGAGATGAGTACTCCTGCTTCACCTATGTCTAGCCCACATCAGACACCCCAAACTGAGGTGGATCTTCCTGTAATTATCCAGGAGACCCATGTGGAAGAAGCTCTTACTGTTGCCAGTGATTACATCTTTAAGACCTCAACCACGGCAACCCAGCCTCTTGACATTGTCATGAGGTAGGGGAAATCCAGCAGCCAAGAACCCCATGCTGGTGGAGAGGGAGCGGACCTCGGTTCACCTCCTTCATCCCCATTGATTCTTCAACTGAAGATGAGGGGAGTCTAAAACTCAGGGTGCACCAACTCAAAGACATCTGCACCCAACTGGTTTCACAGATAGCTCACCTTGAATCACAGGTGACTATCTTGCAAAGGAGGGTCCATGACTAGCAACTTGAGATCACCGATCTCAAGGGCCAGTTAGCTGAGAGAACCATAGGACAAACTCATCCAGGTCCACAAGAACCTGTGGATGTTATGGATCACTTCTCCAGCTCACCTATGCATGAGGGTGATGCTACCAAAAAGGGGGAGGAAGTTCTGACAGCCACAGAACCTGGGAGTTCTTCCTCAAGTATGGACATACAGGACTCACCATCCTATCTTGCAGTTATCCATGCTTAGCAACCTCCTCTAGACAGTGATTTGGAACTGCTCATTCAACAACTGCTTGAGGAGGGAGTACCAAGAGCAATGTCTGACCCATCTGAGAACCCAATCTGGGGTTGGGGGTATGACAGTGATAGGAAAGATCTTGTGATCTCTAGAGCTCGGGGTCAACAAGAAATACTCAACATCTCCACCCTGAATTTCTATGAGAGTATAAACTTGGTAGATCTAGCACTTGTCAACCCAAGCAATAACAGACAAGCTGTCAGATTAGCCAATCAAATTCAAGACTGGGTGCTGGCAGAATTCAAAAGAAGAACCGCATCATATAGACAGAGGGTAGCAGTTGAAGCCTTTGGTCAACTGGATGTTGAGGTAGACCCCAAGATTAGCTTCGAAGGGAAAGCCTTGACTGAAGGCCCAGAGGCTAAGACTGTGAACCTTGAGACAAGATCTCCTCCAGCACCCCATACCCTCAGTGAGGCACCAGCTGGTGATGGTGCTTCACAACCTCTCTTTGGCTAGAGCTTGACTGCTGAATCAAGCAATGAAGGCCAAAGCTCTCCTCAGGCTAAGTCATCAAGATCTGCAATTGACAAAGGCAAAAGGAAGATGGCTCCTGAAGAGATTGAAGAAGAAAAGAGAGAGAGGAAGAGGAAGCTGAGGGGAGAGAGTCAAGTGGTTCCCCAGGATTCATGCAAGTTGCAATTCTAGTCGCCCCTGTACCAAACACTCAAGAAGATGAATTAAGGGGCCAGGCTCAACTATCTGGGGACCAGGAACTTCAACATAGATGAGCTCATCTCTCTCCCCTTAGAGGAGTTAAATGAACTGGCTGACATTGAATTGTCAAAGGAGAGGAAGGAAGCAGAGGATTGAGCCTTGACCCTCAAACACAAGGAAGAAATAAGGAGAAAAAGGCTTTACAAGAACATTCCTGTCCTCTCCCCAGTTCAAAAAAGTCCTGAGTCAGAGACTGTGGCTGCTGAACAACCACAGGTAGTTGATGAAGAAGAAAGATTAAAAATGATCAACTACCTGAGTGCCACAGGTCTCTATCAGGCACCTGCACTCCTTCCCTTGCCTTATGATTATATATTATTTGAATACAATAAGCAACTGGAAGAACAAGCCAAGAAAGAAAAGCAAGCTGCTAGGAAGAGGCAAAGGGAAGAAGCTGCAAAATCAAGAGCCATCATCCAGAAAAGTCAGAAAAAGTCTGCAGATAGGTAGAGGATGATGAGCTTCTTGAAGCTGTATGGGTTCTCTGGAAGGAGGCTTGGTCCCATGTCTCTATCCATAATGGATGAGCACATAAGGGTGATCAAGCAGAAGATAAAAAGGGGAGAGCTTGTGGACCTTCATTCATCATCAAGTCAAGCCAACCTGAAGTTGAGGTAAAGGTGGAACCTACTGAGACAACACCACCTGCACCTGAAGCTGCACAACAGCCAACTTCATCTTCTAACCCACAGCAGGGTTCTCCTCTCTCTCCTTCTAAACCTGGGAGATAGGAGATCCCAACTGAGAGGGAATCCACTGAAGAACCTGGTACTGAAGACCAACCCTCTCAGTTAAAATCATTAGGGAGGAAAAAGAGGATGACCAAAAGAAGAACATCTTCAAAGAAGAAAAGAAGAAAGGCATCCTCCTCCCAACCTCAGGATGAGTCAGAACATCCTGAGGAAGTGCATGAAGAGGACTCTCAACCAACTCCTATCATAGTAAAGCCTCTCTCTGTTGGAAGACAAATTCTATCCTGGACATTTGCTGAAGATCCAGACAAATGGTATATCATTAGAGATCAGGGAGAACAACATGTCTACTTCACAAGTGACATGCTTGAACTCCCTCTGCATGATCTCTATGACATGTGAAGGTACTTCATGAGTCTGAAGAATCCAGATCTGCTGATGAAGAAAGGAATTTTGAAGATCCTCATGTGGACTATCCCAGTCTGAAGAACCTCTCTGTTTTGGTAGCATCAGCCTAGGGGGAGTTTGTAGGAACCTCTGAAGTTAAGAGGCTGATGCAACCAAAAGATACCAAAACAACCAAGTCTTCCAACATGCACTTCGGAACAAAGGTGAACTAGCTTCAGAAGTTTTACACACTCAAGAAAAATGCTAAGTGTAAAATCTTCCGAAGCCAAAGTTCAGAAGAAACTGCTACGGAAGCTTTACACTTAACTTAGAAAAACACTCTAAGTGTAAAGTCTTCCAAAGCCAAAGACTTAACTCTTCCGAAGGTAAAAGATGAAGTCTTCCGAAGCTCTCAAGACAAAGTCTTCTAAAGCTGCTTAAAGACAAGACTGATTTTCTTCTGAAGAGAGAGAAAAGATACCTTTTCCATCAACTTTATCATAAAGCAACCTACTTTTCGCTGCATGCTCTGGTAGTTCACCTGCTATCACTAGTTGGTGAAACTTCCATACTTTATGATAAAGTAGATAAGGTCTTCGCCTGCAAGTTTCTGTTTTTGTTCCTTCTTGGCTTTTTGTAATAGGAAAGTCAGTGAGCTATGGCTTGTCATAGTCACTAGTCAAAAGGCAATCTACCTTTTGACTTTAGGCTGATCTTGTTGTCTAGATTAGTCATTTCCAACTGTCTTTTTGAATATTGACGGTTGTAGGATGTAGCTCCGATTCTTGTATTCAAGACATACTTGTACAACACTTGTAATAGAACTAGAGAAGCAGTGTACAACTTTCCTTGATAACTTTATCTTGTGCTCTTGTTTTTGTTTTACTTGTGTTTATCTTGTATCTTCAGTAAAAGTTCACAGTTCTCTATTTGAATTGTTAAGTGATCTTAAGATCCTCCTGAGTGTGTTAACTAAGTGCAAGCTTAAGTACCCTTTAACGGTCCTGCACATTTCTTTGAGCAAAAGGATCTTAACATGAGGCAAAGAAGGTGGTTAGAGTTGATCAAGGATTATGATTGCGAAATCCACTATCATCCGGGCAAGGCGAACTTGGTAGCTGATGCCCTCAGCCAAAAGGAAAGACTTGAACCGATTCAGGTGAAGGCTTGCCAGTTGGTTGTGACGCCTGATGTCAGGGGTCAAATCAGAAAGTTCCAAGACAAGGCATTAAAGGATGATAGGATCAACTCTGAACGGATGAAGGGGAAGGTAGCGGATTTAGGGGAGAACACCCTTGGTGTTAGAACCTGATCCGAGCAAATGTGGATTCCTTGTTATAGGGATCTGAGAGGAAGGATTATGGATGAAGCTCACAAAACACGGTATTCCATCCATCCTGGTGCTATAAAGATGTATCATGACCTGAAGAAGGATTATTGGTAGTTGGATGATATGAGGCTGGTGCAACCAAAACAACACTTAGATAAATTTTGTTTACAAGTTGAAGAAGTCTTCCGAAGACAAAACTACTCTTCCGCAGCTATGTCAAAGATCTTCCGAAGCATTATGTCTGAAGAGCTTCGGGAGGAAAACTAAGTCTTCTGAGACTAAGTAGGTTTTCTTCCGAAGTATATGAAGAACTTCCGAAGGATAGAACAAAGTCTTCCAAGACCAAGCAGTTCTCCTTCCGAAGCATTCATACTTAGAAGATCCAAGACAAAGTCTTCTGAAGAATAAAGTCATAAAGACCTGTAAAAGACTCGGAAGAAGTTGTTTCTTTCGAAGAATAAATGGCCTCGGAAGAACTTATTCTTCCGAAGCAATTTAGCTTCGGAAGAATCAACTATAAACCGATGGACATAAGTATGGTATGTCTGACAGACTTTGATACACTGCATGGTGCTTTTCTTAACCCATTTAGTTGACCATACTTTAATCCATTGTTCACCTTTTCAACTTAGTACAGATTTCATCTTTAGTTGGTGACAAAAGGTAAGTCATGGACCTGCCATGACTACCTTATCTAGGATATTATTTTTCTAGATTGTTTACTTCTAGCAATGTAGTATTTGTCTAGTTGTAGAATCCAGCTGGTTTTCCAAGTATAACCGGCTGTAGATAGTAGTATATATAGTTTCTCATTATAACTTAAGTAAAGATGAGCTTAAGAGTCTTGTAATACTGAGTTGATAAGTAATATATACAAGTATCTTGAAAACCATTCTCTTGTTCATTAACTTCTTATATTATTATCAAATTTAGTTTGAGATTCTGTGTTTCATAGATTAAGTGAGACTTAGTGAGTTTTGTGTTGAGAATTAAAACCAATCCTGCAATTGGTATCAGAGCATCCAGGCTCTTGATTGTGAGATCTAACCATCCCAAATCACCCTTTCTTCATCACACTCACTCACTTCACTTTAATGGCTCTTAACCGGAAATTTTCTGAGTCCAAAATGGGAACCATGAATAAGGCTCCTATCATCACTCCTGATGATTTTGGAACTTGGTGCAAGCATATTGAAGGGTTCATCAAGTATCAAGATAGCCACATGTGGAGATCTGTCACTCATGGTCCTTACCTTCCTAAAGTAGAATCCCAGCTGTTAATGGTGCCATGATAGAGAAGGCCATTAAACACTACTCTGATGAAGACTTCAAGAAAATAGACATTGACTGCAAAGCAATGACTGTTTTGCTTACAGCCATACCAAACTCCATAATGGTTGGCTTTCAGCAATGCGAGTCAGCCAAAGAACTCTTTGATGCTTTGAAGCTGATGGACTTTGGTTCCACTAAATCCAAGGAGTCCAAGAAGGATGTACTAAAGCAGAAGTTTGAAAACTTCACATATATCGTTGGTGAGACCTTAAGCCAACAATACTTCAGGTACATGAACTTGATCACCTCTCTTTAGTCTATGGGAGTGGATCTTGAGAAGAGAGACATTGTAAGGAAATTCATGAGTGCATCTCCTCATTAATGGACTTTCTATTGTGTTTCTATCAAGAGAACTGAGAATCTTAACACTCTCACCATGACTGAACTGTACGAAATCCTTGATGGATACCGTATAGAGATGGAAACTCAGAAGAGCCACCAGAAGAACCGACCCTCAAATCCTGCTGTCAGCAATGCTCTACATGTTGTTGAAGGATCAAGAACTCCCCAACCTCAGTTGTACCTGAACTATCCTTAACAGCCATCATCTTTCTCTGGGCCATACATCACTTTCCCTGAGATACCCAAGTCTCAACAGGCTCAACACACTCCTTTTTAGGATAGGTATGCCTTTGTCTCAGGAAGTGAACACTCTGGAGACTTTCAATTCTTCTTTGACGATCTAGAGTGCATTAGCCTAGATGACATTGAGTGCATGGACATTGTCCAACAGATGGCTCTCCTCACCTACAGAGCAAAGAAGTTCTTCAAAAGAACAAGAAAGCAGTTCCCTCAGAATCCAACCAACAACAAATTTGGATTTGATAAAAGCAAAGCCAAGTGTTACAACTGTAACCAGCTTGGTCACTTTGATAGGGAATGCAAAGCTCCAAGATCCAATCCTAGAGCAACTCAAGCCTCCCAACATCCTACCACCTCAAGGGTTGACTGGAGCTTTGTGGTGCAAGATGGCACTCCTGCTCAAGCTCTCATGGTTGGAACTGAAGACAGTAAGGTATATAAAAACCTCTGTACTCCAGCTTGTATTGCTAAGGTTAAACTTTATCAAGATTACAACATGGAAATTAAATCTGATATTGAGTCCTTACACATCCTAAAATCTGATTTCAAGAGAGCAAAAGCTTACTATAAACTCAAAATTGAAGAGTTAGAGAAAACTATTTCCTTTTTAAAACATGAACACCCAAACTACAGGGCTCAAATAAAGGATTTGATTTCTAAGTTGACTGAGGCTCAAGCCTAGCTAGTAATAGCTGAGGCTAAAGCAAAGAAGTATGCTATTGAAGAGCATAACTTCAACACCATCATTGCATCATCCTCCCACTCAAAGGAGTGTTATCAAAACAAAAGTGGGTTGGAAACCAATAAAATTGCTCCACCACACTCTTATGTGTCTGTTAGACAGCCAAGATGTGGTACTCGTGAGCAAGAGGTTCCAACTACTGACCCACTACCCAATGAGTAAAAGAGTGATGCAACTATGGTGACCACCACAGGGAAGGATAAGGAAGAAAACCTCATTCCCACCGCTGATGTCCTGCCCCTAACCACCAAAGATAGAAAGAAAAAATCAAGGCAGCAAAGAAAATTGCCAAGAAGGTGACTGAGTCTAGGATGAAGATAGATCCCAGGCAAAAGGGTGTATTCATATCAGCCGGATTCCAAGTGGTTGGAAACTCTGACTCTGGAAAGGAATTTAGTACCAGTGTTCCTGTCCAACTGAAGGATCAGAAGTTAAAAGGGAAAGTAGTTGAAGAAAAGGAGTGCAAGAACCAACAGCCATCATGCCCCATCAAGAGTAACACTTAGTGCATAATCTGTGGTCTGAATAACCACATGGCTAAAGATTGTTACTACAATCCTGCAAGCACACATTATGAAACCAATGTTAAAAGGGAAGGAGCCAATGAAGGTTTCACATTTGCACCTTATCACATGGTCCAAGTGATAAGGAAAGGAAAGCTTGTTTCCAAAGCTAAGTTGCTTTCGGAAGAAAATCATTCTTCCGAAAGAAAAATAGCTTCGGAAGACAAACCAAAGAACAAACAAAGGAACAAAAAAAATCCTTTGAAATCTTCAGAAAAGAAAGTAGCCTCGAAAGAAGGTCATGCTGCTCAATCCTCTTCAGGATCATCTACATTGGTCAACCATAGGATGGTATGGAAGAACATAACAGATACTACAGCCAATACCTCTTCTTCACAAACACAAATTGAACCCACTTGCCTATACTTTGGTTCAATTAAATCATATACATTGGAAGAACCCAAGACCAACAAGGCTTGGGTTTCTAATAGTAATTAATCATCTCACTTTATGTGCAGGGACATCCACATGACAAGAATGGAAATATATGGATTGTGGATAGCGGATGCTCCAGGCACATGACAGGGAACAGATCTCTTCTTCAACAATTTGAACATTTTGATGGAGGTCCTGTTCAGTTTGGAGGTGAAGCCGGAGGATACATTTCTGATAGAGGTAGTGTATCCAATGGTAAGTTAAAAGTTGACAAAGTAAACTTTGTCAAACAGCTTAAACATACTATGTTAAGTGTTTCTCAATTCTATGATCAAAAGCAACAAATGCTTTTCACAAAGCATGAGTGCATTATCCTTAAACCCGGGATGACAATTCCTCAGGAATTGGTGCTTCTTAGATCTCCCAGGAGAGGGGATATGTACAAGCTAGATATGAACAATGCTTCCCCACTGGGTGAAGTATCATGCTTTCTTTCCAAAGCCAATGGTGATGAGTCAACTCTTTGGCATAAAAGAATGTGCCATGTTAATTTTAAAACCATGAACAAGTTGGTTAAAAATAATTTGGTAAATGGTGTGCCTAAAAAGGAGTTTTTCTGTAAAGACAACTGTGTTGCTTGCCTGAAAGGAAAACAACACAAGGTCACTCACAAATCCAAAGAGGTTAACTCTATCACCACTCCATTACACTTATTGCACATGGATCTTTTTGGTCCCATAAGTATAATGAGCATTGGAAGGAAATAATTCTGCCTTGTGATTGTTGATGATTTTACAAGAGTCACTTGGGTATTCTTTTTAAGACCTAAAGATGAAACGGCTGAAACTTTAAATTCTTTTATTCTTAAAATTGAAAATTAAAAGGATCAGAAGGTAAAAATCATTAGAAGTGATCAAGGGACTGAGTTTAAGAATAAAGTTCTTGACTCATTCTGTAACTCAAAAGGGATTACCAGATAATATAGTTCTCCTAGAACTCCTCAATAGAATGGTGTTGCTGAGAGAAGGAACAGGACACTTACTGAGACTGCAAGAACAATGTTAGCTGATTCAAAACTGCCTCTAACTTTCTGGCCAGAGGCAAACAGCACTGCATGCTATGTGCAAAATAGAGTTCTCATTGTTAAGCCTCATGGGAAGACCCCTTATGAGCTATGGAATAAGAGGCCACCGTTCATTGGCTTTCTGAGGTCCTTTGGCAGCAGGTGTACCATACTCAACACAAAGGATAATTTAGCAAAATTTGTTGAAAAGTCAGATGATGCTATCTTTGTTGGATATTCCTCTACCTCTATTGCTTATAGAGTGTATAATATCAAAACTCAATAGTTTGAGGAATCATCTAACATTGTTGTTAATGAGCACACTCCTTATGTTAGAGGGAATGGACCTGAATATATTTTTGATTTAGAATTGTTTTCAAACTATTCTAAACCATCTTGTGAGAATGTTTCAGCTAGAACAGGAACTCAAAGTTACCTATATGAAGATCTACTATTTGAGTTACCCAGACCTATTTCCAGTTGTCCAAGAAGAAATGAAGAACAAGCTCCTACTACTGAAAGTCCTGAAAGCATGAGTATCTCTGGAAACAAAAGGGCTTCAACAAATTGTTAGTTCACTGAGCCTCATAACCCAGAGGTTGATAATCCAAGCACTCAACACCAAGCTGATGAAGATAGTGAGATGGAGGAACATGCAACTGTTGATGCTGCTTCATAGCATACTACCATTGATGATGTCATTCATTCAATCAATCAGTCCTCATTGAATAAATGTGAGACATCAGCTAGAGAATGTGTTTGAAGTTCTAAGCAAAATTTTCTCAAACTTAGACCTATCTATGCAATTAGATGTAATTCCTAGGCTCAGGATACACAACACTCATCCAGCTGAAAACATCATTGGGGATGTATCAGAAGGTATGAGAACAAGAAATCAGACCCATAATGGGAATGTATGCTTGTACTCATGCTTTCTTTCTCAATTGGAACCAAAAAAGGTGGAAGAAGCCCTCAAGGACAACAATTGGATTGAAGCTATGCAAGAGGAATTGCTTTAATTCAAGAGGCAAAAGGTATGGAACCTGTGTCCTTTGCCACCTGGCCAAGTCCCTATTGGCACCAAGTGGGTGTTCAGAAACAAAAAAGATGATAGAGGTTTGATCATCAAGAATAAGGCAAGACTTGTTGTTCAAGGATACACAAGGAAGAAGGCATAGATTACACTGAGGTCTTTGCACCTGTTGCAAAACTTGAAGCTGTGCGAATCTTCCTTGCTTTCAGCATCCAAGAACTTCACAGTCTATCAACTTGATGTCAAATGTGCATTTTTGTATGGGAATATAGACAAAGAAGTCTATGTGTGTCAGCCACCTGGATTGGAAGACCCACAGCATCCCAACTATGTGTGCAAACTGGATAAAGCTCTTTATGGGCTGCATCAAGCACCTAGGCTGTGGTATGAGACTCTGTCTCAGTTTCTCCTCAAAAACGGCTACACCAGAGGCTCCATAGACAAGACATTGTTCATAAAGAAATCTGGGAAGGACATGTTGCTTGTTCAAGTCTATGTCGATGACATCATATTTGGTTCTTCAAATGACCAAATATGTAAAGACTTTGAAAGCATCATGAGAAAGAAATTTAAGATGAGCTCTATGGGAAAGATGGATTTCTTTCTTGGAATTCAAGTGAAGCAGATGAAAGAAGGGTTCTTTATCAACCAGTCTAAGTATGTCAAGGACATCTTGGAAAGATTTAAGATGAAAGATTATAAGACAGCCAAGACACCTATACCTAGAAATCATAATCTATGTCCTGATTCTGAGGGGGAGGATACTGATCAGCATCAGTACAGGGTAATTATTGGATTTCTGATGTATCTCATAGCTAGTAGACCTGATATCATGTTTGTAACTTGCATCTGTGCAAGATATCAGGCTGCTCCTAAGATATCTCACCTAATTGCCATCAAAAGGATTCTTAGATACCTAAAATGAGCTCCTAAACTGGGTCTCTGGTATCCTAAGAATAAGGATTTCAATCTCTATGGGTACTTTGATAGTGATTATGGTAGCTGTAACATTAACAAGAAATCCACATCAGGAGGATGTCAATTTATTGGTGGAAGGATTATTTCCTGGCAATGCAAGAAGCAATCATATGTCTTTACATCAACTGCTGAAGCTGAATACATTACTACTATGAGCTGCTATGCTCAACTGCTATGGATTCAAAATCAGATGTTAGACTATGGGTTCAACTTCATGAATACTCCTATCCACATAAACAACACGAGTGCTATTTCTATTACAGAAAATCCAGTCAAGCACTGCAAGACAAAGCACATTGACATCAGGTATCATTTCATTCGAGATATTCATGAGAAACACTTGATTAAACTAGTAAAAGTCAATTCAAATGAACAATATGCTGACTTGTTTATGGTGCTTTTCTTAACCCATATAGTTAACCATACTTTAATCCTGACCATACTTTAATCCACTATTCACCTTTTCAACTTAGTACAGATGTCATCTTTAGTCGGTGACAAAAGGTAAGTCATGGACCTGTCATGACTACCTTATCTAGGATATTATTTTATCTTAGATGCTTTACTTCTAGCAATATAGTATTTGTCTAGTTGTAGAATCCAGCTGGTTTTCCAAGTATAATCGGCTGTAGATAGTGGTATATATAGTTTCTCATTGTTAATTAAGTAAAGATGAGCTTAAGAGTCTTGTAATACTAAGTTGAGAAGTAATATATACAAGTATCTTGAAAACCATTCTCTTGTTCATTAACTTCATATATTATTATCAACTTTACTTTGAGATTCTGTGTTTCATCAATTAAGTAAGACTTAGTGAGTTTTATGTTGAGAGTTAAAATCGATCCTGCATTGGTGGCCAGGGATGAAGCTTTACGTGGTGGATTACGTGATCAAGTGCCTGACCTATTTACAAGTGAAGGCAGAGCATCAAAAACCCTACGGGAAAATCCAACCCTTGGATATAGCCGAATAGAAGTGAGAACACATCACCATGGACTTCATTACGAAGTTGTCACATACTGCAAGGGGATACAATGCCATATGGGTGATAGTTGATCGTCTGACGAAGAGTGCTCACTTTCTACCGATCCGCGAGACGTATTCATCTGTGAGGTTGGAGGATCTGTTCATCAAAGAGATTGTGACTCTTCATGGTGTACTGGTGTCTATCGTGTCTGACCGTGACACTCGGTTTACATCTAAGTTTTGGAAGAGATTTCATGATGCGATGGGGATAAGGTTACATATTAGTATGATTTACCATCCTCAGACAGATGGTCAGTCAGAAAGAACCATTCAGACGTATGAGGATATCCTACGAGCATGCGTCATTGATTTTGGTGGAATTTAGGACGAACACTTACCATTAGTTGAGTTCTCATATAACAATAGTTATCATGCCAGCATTGGTATGCCTCCATATGAGATTCGATATGGTAGGAAGTGTAGAATGCCTGTATGTTGGGGTGACATCGGGCAAAAGGAGTTGGGGAGCATTAAGGTGATCGAGGCTATGACCGTAAATTGGAATAGATTAAGGCCTTTATGAAGGCAGCGAAGGATAGACAGAATTCGTATGCCAACAAGAGACATAGACCGATCGAATTCAAGGTGGGCGATAGAGTTATGTTGAAGGTCTCAACTTGCAAAGGGATCATTCGGTTTAGAAAGTGAGGAAAGTTAAGCCCGAGGTACATAGGGTGTTTCTGAATCATTGATCGAGTAAGAGAGGTGGCTTAGAAGTTAGAGCTACCCGATGAGTTGAGTGGAATTCATCCAACGTTCCATGTATCTCATTTTAGGAAGTGCTTAGCCGATAATGATATGATCATGCCACTCGAGGACATCGAGGTGGATGAATGGCTCAACTATGTGGAACAGCCAGTGGCCACCATTGACAGAAAAGAGAAGAGGCTAAGGAATAAAATGGTCCCATTGGTGCGAGTACAATAGAGACACAATAAGGGATCCGAGTCTACATGGGAGACTGAGGAAGTAATGAGACAGTACTACCCAGATCTCTTTAAGGATTGACAGGTTTCGAGGATAAAACTATATAAGGGGGGTGGACTTGTAACATCCGGAAAAATTTCAGTAAAAAGAAAAGAAAAGCAAGGGAGAAAAAGGGTATTATTTCAAAGCAAGGGGTTAAAAGCATGCAAGGGGCAAACCTGCCCATAATGGGTTCAAAAAAGGTGATATGGCCGCCTATACCCCTCTCTCTCATGCACAATTATCGGCTGGAAAGAGAGAAGAAGCTCCACCCGGTTCTAGAGAGAGAGTGGAAGAATTCTTCAAGAAGGTAAGAACTTTAAGGTGTTTCTTCTTGGTTTCAGTTGGGTTTTAACTTTTGGACCGATCTTTGTGTGTTTCTATGTGTTTAGTTGCTTCTTTATGTGTGTTTAGGTGTTAGAACTCCAGGTATTGCTCTCGGGTTTGCTATGTTTGACTCGAAAGCTATTAAGGTGAGTTGTAGATCCTCTCTTTTACTGATTTTCTACTTGTTTGAGCTGATATGCATATTGAAAAAGGATGTTACTGGATAAGCTATGTTTTCCACTGCTAAAATGATGTTTTCGCAAAATATATGTGTTTAAAGATTTCTATGAAGTTATACAGTTGTTTATTGTGTTCTAAGTGTATAACTGATAGATCTAAGCTAAGAATATGATTAAAATGATGTATGGGATTAGAAACTGTGTAAGTTGGATTGCAGGTGGAACATGCTGTTTGTTGTGGGCTTTCTGTGTCCGCTTTGGACACTTATAGAATTATGGATGTCGTCCGCTGTGGATACTAAGTGTCCACTGTGGACACTTGTGATCTAGACCGTTCGCTGTGGACACTTTAGGAATCATGCACATCCGCTGTAGACACTTAAGTGCTTAACACGTTTGCTATGTACCCTTTAGGTACTTTAGACTGTCCGCTGTGGATTATGACTGTCCGCTGTGGACACTTGGTAATGTCTAATTCATCCGCTACGAACCTTAGTCATCTGCTGTTGACACACTTAGTGTCTTATTCATGCATTGTGGACCCTTAGCCGCCCGTTGAGGATTTGGTCGTCCACTATGGACCTTAGCTGTCCGCTGTGGACACTTAGCATTTAAGCCATTCGCTGTATAACATACTCATGCGCTATGGACACTTAGAATTATTCTGAAATTTTAGGAATAGAATTTAAGTGTTAAGTACTTATGTATAAGGAAAGATTATGTCTGTTTAATGCTTCGAATGTTTGATTCTTTTCTTATGGCCTGTTGTTATGGATAATATTTATTATGTTTCATTTTATGTGATTATAAGGTGATGAATATTTTAATGAATGTTACCCCTGAGCCCTTATGTTTTATTTCATAACCAAGTGGACATTAGGAAATAAAAGAAAATAGTGGAACTTAATGAATGTTACCCCCGAGCCCTTATATAAAATAGAAAGCCTTGCAAGCAAAAACAATAGAGGTTCACGACCCTGGAGGTCATTTGCTCAACTGATGTGTGGCTGTTTCAGCCCAAAGAATGCACATCTGGGGTCTAATCCTTGTGATTGACCAATAAATCAATGGGATCCGTATTCATGAGCAGGCTTCGTGCCTAGCAGTGTGGGTCAACTGTCAGGGGTTAGCTTCCACTTATAAATGAGTACTGACAGGGGTTCGGCATTTGTTGCCAACTAACAATATAGGCTCTTGCTTTGTGCAATCCTAAACAATGAAAGTGAAATATAATGAAAGAAAGAAAGATAATGAATTTCCTAATGAACGATTATGTATATTGATGAATGATTACCAAGTGAAGCTTACAAAATGTATATTTTCTATATTATCAAAACTAGAACTCACTCAGCAACGCTGACTTTTTATATGCGCATCAGTTGGCAGGTAATGTTGTTGCTGGGGATGGCACGAGGTTGAAGCTACTTGGCAAATAATGACTGGCATCCATATTATGCAGAGATGATATTTTTGTCTTGTAATACAATTAAATGTTCTTTTGAAACTTGTAACAATGATGTATTTCTTGGCAAAAGTTATTATTAATGCATCAAATGATTTTTGTTTAATTATTCCGTTGCCATGATTTCTCACTTCAATGTATTTTAATGTATAATGTGCTATGAATGACCAACTGTGGGGCTTCCCTGGAACGGGGACTTACATATCTCAATTGAGTATAAGGAAGAAAACAAGAAGAAGGAAATAGCTCTGCTAACTAACTTCGATTGGAGTGCTGAGTTAGCTAAAACTGAAGAGGAAATCAATCATGCCCTGGTAGCTGAGATTGCAAAGACAGTAAAGTATGAAGCAGAAAGAAAGAGGGAATGTGAAGAAAAAGGATGTGTGAAGAATGCTTGTGGAGAAAAGGAGAAGGAGAGTGTGGTGATGACGAGTATGGTGGGTGTTTGTGAAAAGAAAGAGAAGAGTGAAGATGGAAAAGCTGTAAGAGAAGAAGAGTTAAGGTGGAATCAAGGGTGTGCAATTATGAGAAAGCCCTAGCTGCAGAGAAGAAGATAATGGAGATTCCATATGAGGTAGTTCAAGACATGTGTTCATCTACTTGCAAACTTTGTCTATTTGGAATTTATAAAGTAAATAACATATTAAAAGAAAATGGAGGGGAACTAAAAAGGGTAAATGAGGAACTTAAAAAAAGCAAAATTGTTTGTAAAATTAAATGAAGCTTTAAAAGAAAATGATCATTAAAAAAAACTCTTTTTGAAAGAAACGTGGAAGTAAATGCTTTGACAGAAAGGGTAACTTTAGCTGAATTCAAGACCCCTAAACTCAAAACAAAACTTGATAAATGGACTATTTCTGGAATGAAGCTAGAGGAACTCTATAGCAAACAAAGAGGAGCTAGAATTAAGACAGGGTTGGGTTGTGGTGAAACCAAACATGTTTACCCACCACCTAGCACCTTTTGCTATTCTCCAATGCCTGCACCTCATCCTACAAATAATTTAATTAAAAAGGACACTAACAGTTTGTTTGCAGGTTTAGAAGGTGTGAATCATAAAGAGGTTCGGGAAGATTATGACTATGGATGAAGTAGAGGTCTTGGCTGTGGCAGTTCTAGTTCTTCAGATTCCAAAAACCCTTTTGTAGACAATAGTTCTAGTAGCATAGATTGTAGTTTGGATAGTTTTCATTCAAGTTGTTCTCATTCCACAATGTCTGAATCAAATGAAATTGATGTTTTAAGCATTAATAAAAAAGTTGGTGTTCTCAGTAAAAACGATAAACATTCTTCAAAATCAAACTGTTATGAAAAATTCATTTCTCTTCCCATTCCAACTTTCACTCCCATTCGAATCACTACTCCAAGTGAAACATATCCTCACATGATTGTCAAAATTCAGAGATAAGAGAATCCACAAATCATGATAGATCATTTGACTCAGAAAACAAATCATAGGAAGTGCACGTCACTTACATTGATTGTGATCCTCTTATGTCTGAGTGTGACGAAGATATTATTATGAATAATATTCCAATTCAAAAAATTAAAAGAAAAGGCCTAAAATCTCGTTGTTATAACTATGGAAAAGATAATCACATTGTCAAGCAATGTCTAGAGGTTGTAAATAGAAATGTAGATAATCGCTCTTTAGAAATAGAATAAAACATTTTGTTGGTAGTTTCTTTTATACAAATTCATCTTCTCCCAGAACCAAGATGGTTAGGGTTTAGGTCCCCGTGTCTAAATGATTTTCTTTAATTCATTTGCCAGGAACATTTAAGAAGGACTATCAACAGCACTTGACATGTAGATAGTGGATGTTCATGGCACATGACCGGCTTGAAGGACCTTCTTACCAATTATCGATAATAAATGGAGGATATGTTGCTTTTGCGAGTGATAAAAAGGGAGGTATAATTATAGGTCAAGGTGAGGTATCCAATGGTTCTTTAACCTTGGAAAAGGTAAACTTCGTACCTGAATTACCATTCAATCTTCTTAGCGTGTCATAAATTTGTGACAAGAATATTTTTGTACTTTTTAAATCTAATGAATTTTTGTTTCTTAAGCCAGAATTTTCAGTTTCAGATGATTTGCTTATCATGCGAGCTCCAAGAAAAAATGACACGTATCTGCTTGATATGAACTCCAAAGAATCAACCTCCACCATGACCTGTCTCTTGTCAAAAGCTTCTCCCTCTGAGTCATTTATCTGGTATAGACGTTTAGGACATGTGAATTTTAAAAATATTAACCAGTTGGTTAAAAATAATCTTGTCAGAGGTTTACTACAAAAGGATTTTTTTTGTAATCGAAAAGTGTATATCTTGTGCTAAAGGTAAACAGCTCAAGAAATCATGCAAGCTTAAACTAGACAATTCTATTTCTAATCCTCTTGAGTTATTACATTGTGATCTGTTCGGTGCAATAAGTGTGAAGAGCATTGCTAAGAAATCTTATTGTCTTGTTGTTATAGATGATTATTCCAGATATTCTTGGGTTCGGTTCCTAGTACATAAAGGGGAGACAGCAGAGGCATTGAAGAAGCTAATTTTAACCATTAAGAATATCAGCAACAAGAAAGTTTTGGCAATCAGAAGCGACAATGGAACAGAATTTAGAAATCAGATCTTTGATTCATTCTATACAGGCAAAGGGATTCTCAGACAATTCAGCGCCGCCCGAACAGCTCAGTAGAATGGTGTTGTAGAAAGAAAGAATCGTACTCTTATTGAAGTAGCACAGACTATGCTCATAGAATTTAAACTTCCTATTATTTTCTAGGCAGAAGTAGTCAACTGTGCTTCCTACATTCTAAACAGAGTTCTGATTGTGAAAGACAAGATGAAGACTCCATATGAACTGTTTTACTAACGAAAACCGTTGATTGACTTTTTTTGTCCTTTCGGTTGATCTTGCACGTTGTTAAATACTCAAGCTCAAAATTACAAGTTTGGAGCAGTGTCAGATGAATGTTACTTTGTTGGATACTCTTCAACTCAAAAGGCTTACAGAGTATACAACAAACGGACACGAATAGTGTAAGAATCTTTCTATGTTGATTGGCAAGAGTCCAATATTTCCAACATTGGTTCTGATCCAGATTGGTTCTATGATTCAAACACCGTTTTTAATTCATTCAATCTGCCATCTATCCCTGACGATGACATTCCTTCATCAAGTGGTCAACCTTTCATTCACGCTCAACCACAACCAGAACCACTACCTCAACCTCAACCTCAACCTGACCTGCAACCTCATCTTCAACCAGACCTCCCACCTCAACATCAACCTGAACCTGAAAACCAAATCCCCTCAACACCATCACAAATTCCACAAAGGCCTATTTCCAATCAACCATCCACTTTACCATCATCCACCTCACAACCATCTTCCCCACAACCCATTTCATCCAATTCCTCAACCCTCAACACTAACTTTAAAACTCTAAAAGATCACCCACATGATTATGTCATTGGTTCAATATCTGACGATGTTAGAACTTGAAGCCAATCAGGGCTAATCAATGAATGTCTCTTTGCTTGCTTTCTATCTCAAATTGTCCCAAAAAATGTGGCCATGGCTCTTTAAGACCCTAGCTTGGTGGAGTAAATGCAATTATGTGACATCCGGTAATTTTCCGTTACCAAACTCCGTTAGTTCCGTTAAGTCTTGCATACTCGTGTCGGGAGCACACACTAGTTTTCGTTGAACGTTGGTGACTTAACAATAATCAGTAATGTTAAATTGATGATAATTAAGTTAACAATGTGATTATTAAGTTATGCTTATGTGATTTAAATGTTAACTGTAATTTTATCGCGTAACGTGAAAACGTGCATATTTATTTCGTGTGTTTTGTGATAAATGGGAATTATGCATGATTGTTATTAGTGATTAATAATAATTGTGTTTAGTAGTTAAAAACTATTTAAAAACTATTCAAAAAGCCTAATCTTTATAAAATACAAATTATAAGGGTTAAAAGGGTAAATATGATTAATTAAGTTACAAAATCAAAAACAAACCCTAATCCCCTAACCCATTCGGCCGCGACTTGCATCCCCTCACCCTCACCATCGCGAATTCAGCCAAGAACAAGCATTCACATTCGAATTTGGATCGATTTCAAGGCATACAACAAGTTAGAACCTTCAATTGCAAACTATTACACATCTAAAGGTTAGATTTTTGTATGATTTGATGATTGTTCATGATTGGCCGAAAGTTCCATGCGAATTCTGCAATTGATGGTCGATTGATGCTTGTTTGTTGTTGTTAATGTGTTTACTAGATAGATTACATGTTAATTAACGTCAAGTATGCAATAAAGGTTGGATTTTTACAAGTTTTTATGGAAATTACATTAGGGCCGAAACCCTAATTCGAAACTTGCAATTGGGGATCGATTTGTTGATGTTGGTTAGTGTTATTATGTTAGTTGGATTGTATATATGCTAGTTAACGTCGATTATGCAAGAAAGCTATGATTTTGATACATTGTTCATAGGTTACTAATAATAGTAACTTTATTTTGCATGAATTGATGATTGGTTGATGTATGAATGTTATGGATGTGTTTGTAATGATGTTTAGATGCTAGATGGTTGATATGAATGTTAGGAATTCAAGAATGCATGTTGTAGTTCATACCTTACTAAAGATAGTAACTTTTGGGTATGAAAGTTGATGAATCATGATGATTAGGTGTTGTTGATCATGTTTAAATGTTGTCATGGACTTGAATTGGTATATAATTGATGAATTCATGAATGTAGTGTGAGTTTGATGAATTTGGGATGAACTTTCCCAAAAGGGAAACTTTATTGGTGCAAATCCTTGAATTGGATGATTTGAGCATGTTTGGGATATTAGGACCATGCTAGTGTGTTCATGGATGGTTTCTAAGGTGATTAAATGTGTTGTTTAGGTTATATGAATGGTGGTTTGGTTTGTTACCTGTTTTGGCCTGTTGTAATTCGCATGACTTGTATGATAATTGGTTGTATGATGATCTAGGTAGTACATGTGGTTAATGATGTGCTATATGTAATCAAGTTGTATGTTGATCATGTATGACATACTGTTGTGTTAGTATTAACGAATTATCACCTATAATGTCACCAACGGGTCAAACGGGTCAACTGGGTCAAATGTGTCTTGTCTTTCTAAAAACCTTGAGTTCCTTGGTTTGTAGAGCACTTAGGGTTTCATATTGATTCTGTGTACACGTACTTATGTACTCTTGTGTTCTAGGTGACCTTTGAAGGTTGTCTTTCCCTCTTTTCTTTCAAGTTAAGCTCTAGGTTAATTCTTGCGCGCGTCAGGTGAGTTCTTGCCCCACTCATTTTACATAATCTCTTTTGGGGGAGATAGCATACTGTTGATCACAAACGCTTTTATATATGAGTGTGTATAATATTGATATAGTGTTGTTTACCATGGAAAAGCCCTCACACTTTCGGATTGTTAATATTGAATAGCGGGGAAATTTTGGGTAGTACTACTGGGTTGACGAGCCCCACCTGTGTGACTCGAGGTCATACGGGTGCAATTTTGTCCTAACATATATTCGTCACGATCTGGTAAGTCATGACGGGAGGCAACAAACGTAACACAGTCAGCTTCGATCGCGAAATCACTATGATTAATATTTTTATGTTAATAGACTAGCTATCTATTGCAATACACTACTTATGCTCTGGAAACTGTTGAGTTGTCTACATTTGTTTGTTTACAAATTTGGGATTATTTTCATATTAAACATTTGTGTTTGGGGCGCGTATGTTTTGCGCATTCTCTTTACATACTACTTGTTTTGGGTTTTCTGTTTTAAAAACGCTTCCGCAGTATTTTAAACGTTAACTCTGTTTTTGTTTATTAATCATATAGAGTCGTTCTTGGTAACTAATGACTGAGATCCTGGTATGTCACGCGCCTCGCGGTAAAACCCCGCTCGCGGATTTTGAGGGTGTGACAGATTGGTATCAGAGCCATTGGTTATAGGGAACTAGGTTGCATACACACACTAGACTATAACCGCACAGTTGTTAGTTACTCATCGTTTTCTCTCCTTACTGTATACTCATTGGCATACGCAACACGTACTTCGCAGCATGGCATCGTCGTCCAGAAATTTAGGCAAGAGACCTGCACGATCTGATTCACCTCCTACTTCTCCCGTACCGGATAGGGGATTTAACTGGCCTCGACATCCTTACCCTCCCGGCGAGATAGACTGGGATCAGCCTTTCATACCTCCTGAGCTCGATCCTCCGCGTAACTGGGATTTCTACCCTACTTACATAAACCGTATGGCTTATAGAGAACGCGTACCACCTGTAGCACCTACACGACCTAGGACTAGGTCATCAACCGCCTCTACTTTGCCTACACTCCCTACTTTGAGCATTCCTCTGGAACAGGCATTTGCAGCCCTAGTAGCCACACTGGACACAGAGCGACATCGAATTAGAGGACTCACTAATGAGAACTCTGCATTACGATCTGAGATGCGTCAGTTGCGTTTCCAGGTAGAGACGCTTCAGGAGCGACTTTCGATGGCCATTGGTGGTATCATACGCTGGCAGGCAACGTGGTAACACTTAGTGAGCGCATGGACGCACAGGATCACCATAACGTTATGATCGATGATAGGTTTGCTGATTTAGAGGCACAACTAGCAGCACTTCAGGTTGCTGAAGCCTCTGCACCTTTGGTGGACCCTGATGAGGAAGACCCAGAAGAAGAACCCGAGGAAGCCCCCGAAGAAGAACCAGTAGAGATGGATGAGGACAGTGACGGATCTGATGTACTGGACTAATCCTACCTTTTAAATGACTTAGACTATGTAGTGTTTCTTTTCTTTGAAACCTATGTGGGAAGGGTTGTTTCCCACCCAACTGACAAACTTAAATTTTGACATTGATGGAATATTTTGTGACTCAATTGCAATTTATTTATCTTTGATTATTATTTCTGTTATAAATGTTATGGTTGTGGTGAATGCATTATTTCTTATTGTTTACTATACCTTGATGAGATTAATGTGTTGGATGTTACTCATTATTGTAATTGTGAATTTTAAAGTGAAATATGAACGCACGTGGAAGAGGACGTGGGCGTGGTCGTGGACGTGGCACCGGAGGCCGTGTAGCCGGAGCCATAAACATGACGCCTGCGGAATTGGCGGCATTAATTAATGAACATGTTCAGGCGGCAGTGACTGTTGCCCAACCGGGACAACCAGCAGGTAAATGATGACAAGAGGTTAAACTGATTATCCTAGTTATTTGTCTAGGATATCTGACTAATATTTGGATTGTCAAAACAGGACCACCACCATGTACCTACAAGTCCTTCATGGACTGTAAACCCCATACCTATAGTGGGACGGAAGGAGCTGTAGGGCTTGTAAGGTGGTTTGAGAAGACAGAGTCTGTCTTCGCGAAATGCAACTGACCGCCTGCTGATCAGGTGAAGTATGCCACCGGGACATTGGAAGGCGTAGCACTTTCCTGGTGGAATGCCCAGGTGCAAATGCTGGGTCAAGCCATGGCCAATGAACTACCTTGGGATGAGTTTAAGGGAATTATGACTGAAGAATACTGCCCTCGAAATGAAGTGCAGAAACTGCAGATTGAGTTCTGGCAACTCAAAATGCAAGGCTCAGAAATTGAAGCCTACACGACTCGAACTCATGAGTTAGCCACTTTATGCCCAGGGATGGTGAATGAAATGCACAAGAGGGTGGAGCATTATATACGGGGATTGGTGCCTGAAATTCAAAGTATGGTAACTGCTTCTAACCCCACTACCATACAACAAGCTATCCGAACCGCCCACAGGCTGACTGACCAGGCAGTTGAGCAAGGTCGGTTACCTAAACGGGGTGCGGTGGCAAGCGTGCCCGACCAGAAACGCAAGTGGGATGGTTCAAGCAACAAGGGATCGTCATCCAGTAGCCAATCTCAACCTCAACAACAGCAGCAAAGTCAGCAACAACAACGGAAGTTTGATAACAACCGAAGCTTCAACCAGGCGACTCACTCAAATCAAGGGCCCGGTGGGTATGGTGGAAGACTGCCGAAGTGCAACCGGTGTAACTACCACCATGTGGGTCGATGTGATAACTACAAGTGTCAACGATGTGGGAAGATTGGTCATGCAGCCAAAGACTGTCGGGGTGAACTGATGAAGAAGCCACAACAATCACAAGAAACTTCGAAAGGTTGTTTTGAGTGTGGAAAAGAAGGCCATTACAGACGCAACTGTCCCCAGCTTAAGAGGAATGGTAATGGTAACAACAACAATGGGAACAACAACAATAATAACAATGGCAACAACAATAACAACAACAATGGTAATGGCAACAACAATGGTGGAAACAATAATGGAGCCAAAGGAAGAGCCTTCGTCATTGGCTCAGGTGAGGCTCTAAACGATCCTACAACAGTAACTGGTAAATTTTCGGTTAATGGTTGTTTTGCTACTGTATTATTCGATACCGGAGCCGATAGAAGTTTCGTGTCCACTAGGTTCTGTAGTCTTTTAAGTGATATGCCCTCAGCCTTAGAATCTAAATACACCGTGGAGTTAGCTAACGGCACACAGATTCACGTAACGCATATTCTTAGAGACTGCAAGATAGAGCTTGCTGGTCATACATTCACTATAGATCTCATGCCTGTTACGTTAGGAAGCTTTGATGTGGTAGTAGGCATGGATTGGCTTTCCGATAAACAAGCAGAAGTCATATGCCACGAGAAGATCATACGGATTCCCATTGGTGAAGAAGTCCTTACGGTCAGAGGTGATAGGAGTGGTGCGGTGATAGGCATCATCTCGTTTATGAAGGCACAAAAGTTGTTACGAAAGGGTCGACTAGCCATATTAGCACTCGTCACAGATAAACAGACTGAGGAAAAGAAGATAGAGGATATCCCCGTAGTTCGTGAGTTTCTCGAGGTGTTTCCGGAAGACCTTCCTGGATTACCGCCTCATCGTCAAGTTGAATTTCAGATTGAGTTGACTCCAGGAGCCGCTCCAATTGCGAGAGCACCGTACGATTAGCTCCGAACGAACTGCAGGAATTATCCGCTCAACTACAAGAGTTGTTGGATAAAGGGTTCATCCGACCGAGTTCGTCGCCCTGGGGAGCGCCAGTTCTATTTGTGAAGAAGAAGGATGGTACATTTCGAATGTGCATTGACTATAGGGAACTGAACAAGGTTACTATCAAGAATAGATATCCGTTACCTCGTATCGATGATTTGTTTGATCAACTATAAGGATCAAGCTATTACTCTAAGATTGATCTGAGGTCTGGGTATCATCAGCTGAGAGTTCGAGAAGAGGACATCTCGAAGACTGCTTTCCGTACACGATATGGTCACTATGAATTTTTGGTCATGCCATTTGGGTTGACGAATGCACCAGCAGTATTCATGGACCTCATGAATCGCGTGTGCAAACCCTATCTTGATCAGTTTGTTATCGTCTTTATTGATGAAATACTGATATACTCAAGGACCGAGGAAGAACATGGAGAGCACTTACGTTCGATCTTGGAATTACTTAGAGAGGAACAACTGTACGCAAAGTTTTCTAAGTGTGATTTCTGGATACGTGAGGTACAATTCTTGGGTCATATTGTCAACGAGAAGGGAATACATGTTGATCCTGCTAAGATTGAAGCGATAAAGAATTGGTCTGTTCCTAAGACACCGAGTGAGATACGACAATTCCTTGGATTAGCGGGATATTATCGACGATTCATCGAAGGATTCTCTAAGATTGCACAACCTCTCACAGCCTTGACTCACAAGGGAACAACATACAAATGGGGTGAGAATCAGGAAACTGCTTTTCAGTTGCTGAAACATAAATTGTGTAGCGCACCAATATTAGCGTTACCGGATGGTAGTGATGACTTCGTAGTCTACTGCGATGCGTCTATTAAAGGACTTGGATGTGTCTTGATGCAGCGGGATAAAGTGATAGCTTACGCCTCTAGACAATTGAAGATTCATGAGAAGAACTATACCACCCATGACTTGGAACTGGGTGCGGAAAAAAAATCTGGAGACATTACTTGTACGGTACCAAATGCACCATCTACACCGATCACAAGAGTCTTCAGCACATCTTTGAGCAAAAGGAGTTGAACATGAGGCAAAGACGCTGGGTGGAATTGTTAAACGACTATGATTGTGCTATTAAGTACCATCCGGGGAAAGCAAATGTAGTTGCTGATGCGTTGAGTAGAAAAGAGACTGCTAAACCTCGACGTGTGCGAGCTCTGCAACTAACGATTAGTACGCAATTACCTGAACAAATCCGTGATGCTCAAACTGAAGCTCTGAAGGTAGAAAACATGAGTTTAGAAGGGTTACGAGGAATGGAAAAGCAATTAGAAGTAAAAGCGGATGGGATTCGTTACTTCATGGATAGACTATGGGTACCTCTACATGGAAATCTGAGAGATTTGGTCATGAGTGAGGCTCATAAGTCCAAGTATTCTATACATCCTGGATCTGACAAGATGTACCACGATTTGAAGGCGCACTATTGGTGGCCTAACATGAAAGCAGATGTAGCTACTTATGTGAGTAAGTGTCTGACCTGCTCGAAGGTTAAAGTGGAGTATCAGAAACCATCTGGTCTGCTACAACAACCCGAGATCCCTATGTGGAAGTGGGATCAAATATCAATGGATTTTATTACTAAGTTACCTCGCACTTCTACGGGTTGTGATACAATATGGGTTATCGTGGATCGATTAACAAAATCTGCTCATTTCTTAGCGATAAAGGAAACAGACAAGATGGAGAAATTAACCCGACTTTATCTGAAGGAGATCGTTTCGAGGCATGGAGTACCGATCTTAATCATTTCTGATCGCGATTCTCGTTTCACATCATACTTCTGGCAGTCGTTGCAGAAAGCTTTAGGTACACGATTGGATATGAGTACTGCTTATCATCCACAGACTGATGGTCAAAGCGAGCGTACTATACAGACTTTGGAGGACATGTTACGTGCTTGTGTGATTGACTTCGGGAATAACTGGGAAGTTCACCTACCATTGGTGGAATTTTCTTACAACAGTTATCACACTAGCATAAAGGTAGCACCTTTTGAAGCTTTATATGGGAGAAAGTGTAGATCGCTAGTTTGCTGGGCTGAAATTGGTGATAGTCAGTTAACGGGTCCCGAGTTAGTACACGAGACAACTGGGAAGATTGTTCAGATAAGAAACCGCATGGCCGCAGCGCGAGACAGACAGAAAAGCTATGCTGACAAACGACGAAAACCTTTGGAATTTCAGATAGGTGACAAGGTTTTATTAAAAGTCTCACCGTGGAAAGGCGTAGTTCGGTTTGGTAAGCGAGGAAAGCTAAATCCGAGATACGTTGGACCATTTGAGATAGTGGAAAGAATTGGTCCAGTGGCTTATCGACTAGCCTTACCTGATTCATTGAGTGGAATCCATGATGTATTCCATGTTTCAAATCTAAAGAAATGTTTAACGGATGAAACGATGGTCGTACCACTGGAAGAAGTTCAAGTAGATGAACAATTACGTTTCATTGAGGAACCTGTCGAAGTGATGGATCGTGAGGTGAAGACACTTAAGCAAAGCAAGATACCCATTGTCAAAGTTCGATGGAACTCGAGATGTGGACCAGAATTCACGGGGGAACGTGAAGACCAAATGAAGCTTAAGTACCCTCAGCTATTCGAAAGGACGATGCTAGCCGGCGAAGGTACTGATTAAATTTCGGGACGAAATTTCTTTCAACATGGGGATGATGTGACAACTCATCCAAAACTCACACGATTTCGATTTCCTTGTGCCAATGCAGTAGACCAGTGATGGAACACTCACCATGTAACGCAATTTTCGGGACGAAAATTCTTTCAACATGGGGATAATGTGACATCCGGTAATTTTCCGTTACCAAACTCCGTTAGTTCCGTTAAGTCTTGCATACTCGTGTCGGGAGCACACACTAGTTGTCGTTGAACGTTGGTGACTTAACAATAATCAGTAATGTTAAATTGATGATAATTAAGTTAACAATGTGATTATTAAGTTATGCTTATGTGATTTAAATGTTAACTGTAATTTTATCGCGTAACGTGAAAACGTGCATATTTATTTCGTGTGTTTTGTGATAAATGGGAATTATGCATGATTGTTATTAGTGATTAATAATAATTGTGTTTAGTAGTTAAAAACTATTTAAAAACTATTCAAAAAGCCTAATCTTTATAAAATACAAATTATAAGGGTTAAAAGGGTAAATATGATTAATTAAGTTACAAAATCAAAAACAAAAAAACCCTAATCCCTAACCCATTCGGCCGCGACTTGCATCCCCTCACCCTCACCATCGCGAATTCAGCCAAGAACAAGCATTCACATTCGAATTTGGATCGATTTCAAGGCATACAACAAGTTAGAACCTTCAATTGCAAACTATTACACATCTAAAGGTTAGATTTTTGTATGATTTGATGATTGTTCATGATTGGCCGAAAGTTCCATGCGAATTCTGCAATTGATGGTCAATTGATGCTTGTTTGTTGTTGTTAATGCGTTTACTAGATAGATTACATGTTAATTAACGTCAAGTATGCAATAAAGGTTGGATTTTTACAAGTTTTTATGGAAATTACATTAGGGCCGAAACCCTAATTTGAAACATGCAATTGGGGATCGATTTGTTGATGTTGGTTAGTGTTATTATGTTAGTTGGATTGTATATATGCTAGTTAACGTCGATTATGCAAGAAAGCTATGATTTTGATACATTGTTCATAGGTTACTAATAATAGTAACTTTATTTTGCATGAATTGATGATTGGTTGATGTATGAATGTTATGGATGTGTTTGTAATGATGTTTAGATGCTAGATGGTTGATATGAATGTTAGGAATTCAAGAATGCATGTTGTAGTTCATACCTTACTAAAGATAGTAACTTTTGGGTATGAAAGTTGATGAATCATGATGATTAGATGTTGTTGATCATGTTTAAATGTTGTCATGGACTTGAATTGGTATATAATTGATGAATTCATGAATGTAGTGTGAGTTTGATGAATTTGGGATGAACTTTCCCAAAAGGGAAACTTTATTGGTGCAAATCCTTGAATTGGATGATTTGAGCATGTTTGGGATATTAGGACCATGCTAGTGTGTTCATGGATGGTTTCTAAGGTGATTAAATGTGTTGTTTAGGTTATATGAATGGTGGTTTGGTTTGTTACCTGTTTTGGCCTGTTGTAATTCGCATGACTTGTATGATAATTGGTTGTATGATGATCTAGGTAGTACATGTGGTTAATGATGTGCTATATGTAATCAAGTTGTATGTTGATCATGTATGACATACTGTTGTGTTAGTATTAACGAATTATCACCTATAATGTCACCAACGGGTCAAACGGGTCAACTGGGTCAAATGTGTCTTGTCTTTCTAAAAACCTTGAGTTCCTTGGTTTGTAGAGCACTTAGGGTTTCATATTGATTCTGTGTACACGTACTTATGTACTCTTGTGTTCTAGGTGACCTTTGAAGGTTGTCTTTCCCTCTTTCTTTCAAGTTAAGCTCTAGGTTAATTCTTGCGCGCGTCAGGTGAGTTCTTGCCCCACTCATTTTACATAATCTCTTTTGGGGGAGATAGCATACTGTTGATCACAAACGCTTTTATATATGAGTGTGTATAATATTGATATAGTGTTGTTTACCATGGAAAAGTCCTCACACTTTCGGATTGTTAATATTGAATAGCGGGGAAATTTTGGGTAGTACTACTGGGTCTGACGAGCCCCACCTGTGTGACTCGAGGTCATACGGGTGCAATTTTGTCCTAACATATATTCGTCACGATTTGGTAACTCGTGACGGGAGGCAACAAACGTAACACAGTCAGCTTCGATCGCGAAATCACTATGATTAATATTTTTATGTTAATAGACTAGCTATCTATTGCAATACACTACTTATGCTCTGGAAACTGTTGATTGGTTTATATTTTAACGCAAACTCTTGAACTCACCAACCATGTGTTGACTTGTTTAGTATGCTATTCTCAGGTTAAGGTTGCCAGTTGCTTAGGAGCACGCACACCAACATCGTTGAGTTGTCTACATTTGTTTGTTTACAAATTTGGGATTATTTTCATATTAAACATTTATGTTTGGGGCGCGTATGTTTTGCGCATTCTCTTTACATACTACTTGTTTTGGGTTTTCTGTTTTAAAAACGCTTCCGCAGTATTTTAAACGTTAACTCTGGTTTTGTTTATTAATCATATAGAGTCGTTCTTGGTAACTAATGACTGAGATCCTGGTATGTCACGCGCCTCGCGGTAAAACCCCGCTCGCGGATTTTGAGGGTGTGACAGATTACAGCTTCCACAATTCAGAAAATTGAAAGTGTGGAAATTTGTTGATCTTCCTTCAAATAAGTATCCAATTGGTACAAAGTGGGTATTCAAGAACAAAACAGATGATCGTGGAGTTGTGATTAGAAACAAATCAAGGTTGGTTGTTCAAGGATTTGCTCAGGAGGAGGGGATTGATTATACTATGGTGTTTGCTCCTGTGGCTCGGATTGAAGCTATTCGGATTTTCCTAGCTCATGCTGCTCACAAAAACTTTAAAGTCTTCCAGATGGACGTCAAGTGTGCATTCTTGTATGGAGCTATTGACGAAGAGATCTATGTCTGTCAACCACCGGGTTTTAAAGAACCAAATTTTCCTAAAAAGTCTACAAACTGGATCAATCCTTGTATGGATTACATCAAGCTCCTACAATCTGGTACGAAACCCTAACACAGTACCTCCTCGAAAAAGGCTTCACTCATGGAACTACAGACATGACTTTATTTAAGAAGGAGGTTAATGGAGATGTTCTTATTGTTTAAGTATATGTCGATGACATCATTTTTGGCTTAACGATGAGAAGTTGAGTAGAGAGTTTGAAGAAGTGATGAAGGAGTGCTTTGAAATGAGCATGATGGGGGAGATGTGTTTCTTCTTAGGATTATAAGTCAAACAAAAGCTAGATGGAATTCTCATTCATCAAGAGAAATACATTCTGGAAATCCTATTAAAGTACAACATGAATGATGCTTCTCCAGAGCTTACACCATTTTCTGCACAAACCTGCCTAACCCCTGATGACAATGGAAAGCTAGTGATGCTCACCGTTATTGCTCTATGATTGGATCCGTAATGTATCTCACCGCGAGTCATCCAGATATTACATTTGCTGTCTGTTATTGCGCTCGATATCAAGCCAATCCAAAGGAATCTCATGAAAAATCTGTTAAACGTATCTTTTGCTACTTGAAGGGCTCTCCTTGTTTGGGTCTTTGGTATCCAAAGGGAGGAAATTTTGATCTTCATGCATACTTTGATAGCGACTATGGAGGTTGTAAGCTTGATAGAAAGTCTGTAACCAGTGGATGTCAATATCTTGGGGTTTGCCTGGTTTCATAGCAAAGTAAGAAGTAGACAACAGTTTGTCTATCCACAGATAAGGCTGAGTATATTGCTACTTCAAATTTTTGTTGTCAAGTGCTATGGATTCAACATCAAATGATGGATTACGGGATTAATTTTCTTCACATGCCGCTCTTCTGCGTCAATGAAACAGCCATTAGAATTGCCAAAAATCAAATTCATCATACTTATACCAAGCACATTGAAACAAGAATTCATGCAATCCGAGATGCATAAGAAAAGGGTTTTATTGATATTATTCCCATTGACACCAAAAGTCAAAAGGCCGATCTTTTCATAAAAACTTTTGATAAACCTTGTTTTTATGAATTGATTAACATGTTGGGTCTAATATCTTTTTAAGGACAAATTCTGGCAGTCATCTGTAAATATTTAATATCTGATTTGTGTTTGAGTTCATTCAAAACCCTAAGATTTTATAATTCATGTGCTAAGAAGCTTCAAAACCCTCTCTTCCCCAAAGTATATCCTGGAAATTTCTTTTGTTGGTCCTTAATAAAAATTTCGGGGGAGAATAGGCTTTGAAAAGAATACTGCATGGGTTTAAATAGACAAGCATATTGGCAATCCTGTCAATCATCGACTCTCTAGACGATTTCTTGCAAAAGCATGTCCAATATCCTTGCCTCTGTGGTTTATTTCTCAAATTCTTTTTTTGTCAAGTCTCGTGGGTTGAGAAGTCTTCATTTTACATAAAAAAAAAATTTCATGCGAAACTGTTGTTTCGCAGTGTGAAAGTACAATTTCGTTGACCTGGTTTCTGCAAGTGAAACAATAGTTTTGTAGGGCGGGCGAAATTGTTGTTTCGCCTAGCGAAACTATAGTTTCGGCACATGCGAAACTGTGGTGTATAAATACTAGTTTTGTCATTTGTTTCGTTAGTTGCGAAATTGTACTTCCATTTGAAAAAAGAACCGACCCTTTTAGCCAAGGATTCAAAATCGATTTTAGAATTGTTATTGTGCAAAACTAACCGGTAAACCTTGTTTCTAAACAAGTTTTGAATCATGGTGCATATTTTGTTTTGATTTTTAGTGTAAAAACAATTCGGTGACTTTTGGGTTTGCACATTCAATGTGCTAAACTAAGGTGTCATGGTGCAAAATTGAACGAAAGTTCACTCACCCGTGCGAAACTATCTAGTCATGCTGCCCTTGTGCATTGAATAGTTTCACCCGGATCTTGCAAATCTTTAGTTTCAGAGTCCGTGCGAAACTATATTTTCCAATGCGAAACTACAGTTTCTCATTGTTAACTATAGTTTCTAATTCCAAGCGAATCTATTGAGCCTTGGCTGCGAAACTATAATTTCTCACGTGTACATTGTTCAGTTTCGTCAGTTCTTGTGAATCTATATTTCTTCATGCGAAATTATAGTGTCTACATATGAAACTATATGCGAAACTAAATTTAATAAAAAAATAAAAATAAAATTATAATTAAATTTATACAATATTATAATGATAAGAAATAGTAAATAGATAATATTAATAAATATTAATTAAAAAAAATTGGAAAATTTTTTTAAATGTTTTGTAACCTCCAGTGATCTAACAAACTCTTGGTTTCACCTGCAGTTATCATGGGGAGCTTAAAGTTTGATCCTAGATCAAACGTGGTGGCATATCTAAACGATCGGGATCCTAAGCCTGCTAGATACAGAGATGCCATTGATTGGCTGAAGAGATCTCCCATTTTCTATGCCATTTCTTAATCTCCTACCATAGACGAGAAGCAGATTAGAGCGTTTTGGAGAACGGCTGAGTATGACGCGAGGCAAAGGATTATTAGAGCATCTGTTCAGGGAGAACTAGTTGAGATCTCGGTTGAGACAGTTGCTAAGGCCTTGCATCTGAGGATGACATGGGGGAGAGCGTAGACATGACTGATTTAGAGGTGATTAGAGCATTTAAGGATATTGGTTATGAGGGAACCAACTTTGAGAAACAGAAGTAGATAAAGTAGTCATTTCTCTTGAAGGAATGGAGGTTTATAGCTCACGTCTTCATTAGCTATTTGGATCATAGGAAGGGAGGATCTGATGGGCTAAATAAGAGATGATCCACAGCTATGATTATGTTCTGTAAAGGTGAAAAGGCAAACATAGCCTAGACCATTCGTAACTACCTGTTGGAGAACATCATGGCTCTGAAGAATAGTGGCTGATCTATCCAAGATTCATTCAGATCATTCTAGATTATCTAGAGCCAAACTTACCTAAGCTCGAAGATGAACTGAGACCGACTCCGATGAACCCGAGGATCTTTGTTGACTGTGCTGCTTCCAGACAAGATTTTTCAGGAAAGATCACATATCTGCAGGAGAGCATGTACATAGAAGAAAGGTGGAACTATATCAAGACTCTGATCCCTCTTGTGGAAAGAAGAGAAACAGAGACCGGAGGAAATATGGAGGAGATTAGAAAGGGAAAGAAGTACACGAAGGAGACTGATTTGGCCTTCGAAGAGCAATTGGATGAGATTGAGGAGGAACTGAGAAAGAAGAAGAGGAAGAAGAGTGCTGAGAAAACAATTAGAGCTGATTCCCCGATACAGGAAAAAAGGAGTAAGAGCAAACAGTCGGTCACCCCTGAGACCAGGCCTATAGGAGAAGGGGAGAGGCCAAGGAGAAATACGAGATCAGAGTTTGATGAGGATGTGATCAGAAATGTTAACACATCCTTATCAAATGAGCTAAGTATGATTAAGACCAAACGGATCAACTCAGAGGAGAGGGAAAAGCTGAGAGACTTGGAGATTAAGGAGATGAAGAAGGTGATACTGAGCCAACAGGATCTAATCAGAAGGTTGTTGGAGGAGGTGAGTGATTTGAGGAGAGCTGCAGGTGCTGATGATGTACTGAGTGCCGAGCAAGTCAGGGACATCATTGACACATCAAAGTTCCCTTTTATTCATAAAACATCTGGTGTTGGTGCTAGCGGTGCTGGAAACTCTAGAGCTGGTGGAAGTGGCGCAGAAGGTAATGAAGTTGGTGGTGGTGTTGCAAGAGTAAGTGGTGAAGGAGTAGGTGCTGGAGAAGATGCTGAACAGGTATTTGAAGCTAGTTTCATTAACATGTGATGTGACATAGAAACTAATCTTACAGGAGATGAGGTGATAAGGAGTGAGGTTCAATTAGAAGAGAAAGGGCAAATTGAATTAAATTTAGTTAATGAGGAGGAAGAAGTGGAGGAGCAGTTGGTGGACTATGATTTTGGGCCCGAGTTTTAAATAGTTGATGAGAGGCCAATGATTTATATGGCTCAGAGGAGTTCAATCGAAGGAGATGTGGTTGAGTTGAACAAGGAAGACTGGTTCACTAAGTAGGAGGAACCAGAGAAGCTAATCCCTCTGTTTCAAAACATTAAAGAACCAAGGAGGAAGGAGTCAGATAAAAGGATTATGAGTTGGAAGTACAACTCAAAGCTAAAAATGTTTATGATTAAAAGACGTGGTGGGGGGATCTCTTATTTTCACAAAAGGAAGGCGTTTAAGACCCTTCCTAAGTTGGTTTTAAGGAGGTTGGCAGAGATTCCCCTCCTAGATTCAGCTTTGAGTGAACATGCTTCATTGTTGGAGAATGAGATCCATCAGGGTGTGAAGGACAACTTTGAAGCTTTTGGATATATGAAGCCAGAGACGAGACGAACAAAGAAGGATCTAGATTGGGTGACTAGGAAAGGAAAGAGTGTGTTGAAGGTAAAGCCTGCGAAGACCGTCAACCGAGTGAGGATACCTGATCAACAGCCGTCATAACTGTAGAAATTCAAGAAATGGTTTTGTGACAACCAAACAGGAGAAGCAGTAGTACGGGTAAAGAACGAAGATGAGATAAGGTTGTTTGATCCAATGGAGGTATTGTCATTCAGTGTACAAAAACCAGATCAAATACAGAGCTGGAGAAGAAACAAAGATGAAAGCAAGCCTGCACGAGCGGGTAGCAAACAAGGCTAGGGGCGTGAGATCCGAAATCAGGCAGCTTGAGAGAAGCATGCAAGAACATGTGGATCTGGAGGCGGAAGTTGGGGATTTTCTCGACTGTTGGAGAGAGAAAAGGCCGGAGCTGATCCAAAAGACCAGGAAGGTGAATACCCCCCTATGGGGAGTATTGATGATCAAGAATAGGGTGGTATTCACCTTGCTATTTGTTTTTTTGTTATAGTTTATGATAGCTTAGATACTAATTTAATAGGATCTAGTTTACCTATTGTCTTCTTTTGTATTCTGTGGCATGCGAAACTGCAGTTTCGCCCGGTAGTCTCGCATGCCATGATGCATATAGTTTCGCAGTATACGAAACTGTATGCGAAACTAGGTCCTGTCTATATTTGTATCTTTGTTCTTCATTATGTAACTCTTGGAACTTTATTGATATTACATATTTGAGTTCATTCTTTGTTTATGTATTGCTAGGAGCTTATATTTCTTACATTTGAGCATTATTCTTCTTAATCTTCACAAATCATCTTACAAATGGGTCTTATGTTTGATTTGTGTTGATATTCTATCATTACTTGGACCACAAGCTATTAGACTTAGTGATATCTTGTGGATTTCAGTGTTAAATCTTCATTAAAAGCACGTTCTAACGATCATTTGGACCAACAAACAGAAATCTTGTTTGATCAAGTATAACAACCCAGGATTATTATACAAGTTATTCACGTATGCCATGTCATCAGTCTTAGGTTCTACCAAGATCATCATACCAACATATATTATAATTCAACATATACGAATCTAAATCAACCATCATTCTCAACACAAATATAATTACATCACAACTAACAATTCATACATTGAGTTTAATCATGCATTACATGCCTTGTGAAGCCACTCACAACTTCACACCCTACACCCTGCCAATCCTACTAAGTAGGGGCCTCTGATTTGCACGCGTGTATGACAATCACTATCACATTATTCAACAAGATTCATACCAACTAACATACACAAAAATGATTTATTATAATTTCAAACATGATTTCATGATCTCTTAACATAACCTAACATCTGGCAATATCCATAAGAACCTAAATTTCCCAAGTAATGCATCAAGCGTCCATACATCTCAATTAACACATTCTACCACATTAGCCATCATCAACAAGCATTCTAACATGATCCTAACATCATGAACATGTCTAATTCACAATATCTAATGATCTTCATGAATAAAGTTTTTTTTTGGGAAAGTAACACCCAAAATCAATCTAACATCCAATTCATTCACTAATTCATCAACTTTATACCTAATCAAGTTCATAACAATCATCTATAAATGACAAACATCATCCATTCATCATAATACACAAATCTCATACCTAAAAGTTTCTACTTATAGCAAGGTATGAACAACACATCAAATCCATGAATTTCTTGCTTAATTCATGTAAACTAACATCAATGCAATACAACTAACATCATACTATCATCAAACAACATCAATTTTGAGTTTAATCATGTTAACTGAACTAGGGTTGTTCTTGAATCAAAAACCATGAAAAATCAATCAAAATCTAACCTTTAATCGCGTAGAAATTAAGAATTGGACTTGCTAACACCTTGCAATACCTAATTGATGCCAAAATCTACATAGTTGTGTGGTTTCTTAATCAAATTCGCAAAGGGAGAGGGTATGGGGAGGGGTTAAGGCCGCAAGGAGGGGGAGGGGGCTAGGGTTGGGTTTTTGTTCAACTTAACTTAATTAAGAACTACCATTTAAACCCTCTTTAATCACCTTTTTTAAAAATTAATCTTTTTAGCACTTTTTGTTAACAATTTTAGCTACAAAATACAAGCATTATTAATCAACAATAATAATCATATATATATATTTTCAACTAACTACCAAACACATGAAATAATTATTACACGTTGTCTCCTTATCAAGTAAAATTCACAAAAAGTATTTTAAAATTCATGAATCACATAACCACGAATTAATAATCAATATTATTAATTAAATTATTATCTATGTATCATAGATAATTGTTATTAGGTCACCAACGTTTAATGACAACAAGTGTGTGCTCACGACTCGTGTATGCATGATGCGTGTGAAAAGTATATATATTTTGATAAAGGATTTTCACACAGATTCAGTTTTAATTGGTTATTACTAATACTAAGCTACACACACAAAAGGCAAGTGTACCTGTCGTGTGGTAATATAGTGATGGTAAGAACCGAGTATCAATCCGTGGACACACCGAGCCTACTCAACAACCTTAATGATTGACTATCGGATTAGATTTTTCTTTTAAGAAAATGATAAATTGCATTGATGTAATTAAGATTTTTAGGGTTTAAAAACAATAATCAAAATAAAGTAAAAATAAGATTGAAACTTTTGGATTTAAAACCAAGGAATAACGGCTATCATCCTAATTAGATTACACTTATGTAACTGTGATGAATTGGTAGTGTGATTAAAGATATTGATTAAAGTAATTATGTTAATGTTTATAAATGTGAGCTGGCGTGATTTCTCGTCTATCCGCTTCGTAGTGACTAGGACCTCATTAGGATGATTACTAAATAAATCAAAGCCACTAGTAATGTAGGTAAATCTCTTGTGACTTTTTGACATATGATTTCTGAAACCATAACTTAATGTTAAAAAGAGAGTTGGTCAGGTTCCTTTCTAACATACCATTAATTTTAAAAAACCATAACAACTACTGTAGATTTCTCAGACAAATAAAAAGGAACCCATAAATGATTAGAGAGTTAAGGTGATATGATTCCTAATAACCAATTCTAGTTTATTAGCCATGGATTTATTATGAAGACTGGGTCGCGAATAAAAGTTAGGTCATACGTTTTTCAACCTTGTATGACATTCACAATTACAAATCATAGATTTATAACTTCCCGTTCAAATGTAGATGCTACCCATCAAAAGTTTTCCCAAGATTACCATAACATTAACATAATATACATCACACCATTATTTCATCACAAATTACATAAGTTTCATCCAATCAGGATGATAATAGGATTTTAGCTCATAATGAGCTTGCATATAACAACAAGTAACATAGAAGATAGTTATTGAATCATCGGTGAAATGGAACAATCAAACCGGTGATCCACAATGGATGATGTTTGGACAATCCCGAGCTTCTTCCAAGTGTTGTATGCACCTCCCAAGCCTCCAAATGATCTCAAGTCTTGATTCCAGAGAGAATTCAGCAGAGTAACTCTCCCACCAAAAGTTTTTTCAAATGATGAACTTAAGCCTCTATTTATAGGCTTTCTGGAGTGTTTAAGCACGGCCCCGTGCTAGTACAATGCCTACGAAAGTTGGTCGGGTCATACATGCAGAAGGTGTCGGGCATGGCCCCGTGTTAAATAGGGCATGACCCCATGTTTGGGGTGGGGCATGGCCCGTGACTCATGGGGCACAACTCCGTGACAAATTTTGTGGGACAACACTTTTTGTCCTGTCAGATGTCCAAACACGGGGGGTGTGCCAATTTAAGCACGGGGGTGTGTTTCAGGCAAGTCATGGGGGCGTGCTTAATGAGGCCCGGCCCCATGCTTGGACTCCAAAGCTCGGATTTCTTCAATTTCTTATCAAATACGCTTCTTTTGTCCATCTTGTCCTTTTTAACACCTGAAAACACAATTTAACAATTTTAAGTACATAATCATTATTTTAAGGGAGATATTAAGGAATAATTGATGTGTTTTTTATAGGAATTTTATGCATTATTTAGAGCACATCAAACATCCCCACACTTGAACTTTGCTTATCCTCATGCAAAATCACTTAAAATGACAATTCCACCAAAAACCAAGTAAATCAATAATAAATATGTCTTTCGGGAAATACCCAAGTAAACATTATTCATCCAAATGTAAACATTTTAAGCATATATAGAATGATATCCTAGCAGGCAATAGATTAGTTAGTAAAGATTATTATCATGTAAAAATCCACACTTCTCACAAGATGCACTCACACTCGGCTCAATATATGGAGTCATAATCAGGATTAAGTATGAATAATACGCTTAATTGCCTAGTATGAATACGTGTGAAATCATATACTTGTTGGGATAAAATCTCCACCTACTTAGATATTTACTGGCATAAATCGTTAGGTCTTTGATGAGTTGTAACTTGGCTCGGGCTCGGGTATGGAATATTTGGGAAAAAGTGGCTAAATGCTAAAGACGACGGTCTTGGCTTATTTTTCTAATATAAACTACAAGGAAAGCAGTAGAAGGCTCCCTATACAATACTTCAAGCTAGAAGGGATATGCTAACTTGAGGACTCGTTTAAGGTCAGATTGTCAAGACCGTACTTTTTCTTTCAAAAACCTTACTTCGTCTTTCACCCGAAGATACACAAAACTTTCCTTTTGTAAGAATCGTTCAGCTTGAAGCCTAATAGCACCTAATTGGATCAGTTTTGTGTATTCTTATTGGGACTCAGTTTGGTTCTTTTTTTATTTTCCATTGTGGGACAAGTTTCCACAATTCGGGCATCTTTCATATCTTTTTGCCCGACTCTTTATAGCGCTTTTTGAAATTCCACAAAATAGCAGAACTTGTTCCTTTTCTCGGCATTTCTTTCTTGCGTCGAACGTGAGGTTGAAAATTTGTTCGCGGATTTTTAGGGAAAGTCCCGGTTTTGCGTGGTGAAGGCAATAAAGTAAATTGAAATCAAATGAATGCATTCTAGTTCTTTTAATTCTGCCGGTAAAAGATGAAAATTTTCTTTTCTTTTCTTTTCTTTCTTTTTTATATAAGCCAAAAACGTGTCTTTAACGAAAAACGGGTTTTGTTGAAGGCTTTTTGGTTAAGTGACTTGGTGGTTTGGGTGATCAAGAAATAAAAACGTTTTAGCTCAACGGGGCTAACTAGGGTTCAGGTAAGGAAAGTTAAAAGAAAAATGGTTGGGGCTTGAATGGTTAAGGTTTCCTAATGCCTAACTCATTTTTATGCAACAAATACTAATTAAGGTCTTGAAATGTATACCCAAAGAAAGTTCTAATCACACGTATCATAAGGCACCCTCAATTAAATCTAGAATGAAAGTAGAATTGCATGAATGCAAAAGTTGTTTAAGGCTCAAAAAATAAACTCACATACGGATGAAATTGGGTAAAAGTGTTTTCATTTTACATGTTTAAATTTTTACTAAATCATTGCCTTTAAGGATATCACAACAAAAACATTTTTCAATTTTATTTGGATGTCATTTTTTTACTTATTTATTTTGCCAAAAACATATATTTATGATTTAGTTTATCAAAAATAGTTAAATTTTTTTGTTTCTTGTCACAAAAATTAATGGTTAAGTGATTTTTCTAACATTTTTCAATTTGGACCTTTTTAGCAAAGTGTCAAATGTGTAAATTACCCCATCCCCACACTTAAAATGTACATTGTCCCCAATGTGATTAATAAATTAAAACAGAGAAAGGTGATGAAATAACTCCCCTAAAAATGATGAATTTGACACTTGTGCTTGAAATCCTTAGTCGCCTTAATTTGTGAGAATTCTCGGAATCACCTGAAATAACATCAGTTTATAGAAAACATTAAAATCCTAAACACCCGAAATAAAAAAAATGACATAAATTAAAAGATAGATTGGCACGAAACAGCCGTGCTCGGGCCCCGAAAATGATACTATTTTCAAGGGCTTTGTGGCAGGATATCCCCCCAACTCATGATACATCCGGTTTCTGATGTACGTGACATCGTTGCTCAGGTCATCCACAACGGAATGCAGATTTTTGACTCGGTTGAATGCTCATTGTGCGTATTCAAATGATCGCCTTGTGTGGTTGCTAGTGGTTTGGATTGCTTCATAAATGTCTAACATACTCAGGAAATCACCAGCTTGTGAACTGGAAGCCCCATCTTCTTCATGTTGTGCTGGCATATCGAGGTCCATGATGATTTCTTCGGGACTGCCGGATCCCAGATTTATCCCTTTCTGTCCATAAACCTCGGCTATCCATTTGGTAGGTTTGTTATCATGTACATACTCATGCAAATGCTTAAATACAAGAGTCTTGGTATCACTCCTTCAGTTCCCTCTGTGTTACACCCATAGCTCTCGTATAGGTTTAGAGTCCAGCTTCCTCCAAACATGGGTCTTGGAGCACCTGCAGTTGCATTTCTAGAAAACTGATTACAAAATAAATACCCAATATTACATGGCAATTGATTCACCATACAATATAAAATAAATAGGTCCCTCAAACTAACAACTCCCTCGCTTTGACCACGAGCTGTTATCGAATGGCTAAGTAACCAATGTATGTAACGCAGCAGCGGGTCTCGAATTTGACTGCTTTTGGTTTTACTCGAGTTGAACACCCCTGTTCCAATTTTCTCCCAAAATTCTTTTCTCATGGCACCACTTTCCGCGTCCCTACTTTCCTCATCTGGAAAGGTATGGTATGCTAGCATTCCTGATATTGCTTCCTCCTCCATCGCCTGTTCTGTATAGATACCAAGATAGACACCGAACAATGTGACGGATGTTTTTCGCCAACGTCCCCCAAGTCTGAATGAAACTGCTTGATCATCCCACGGGTCAGAGTCTTTCATTCTAAATCTATAAGATGCCAAAAATTCAAGAGCCAGTTCATAAACAGAAGGCTTGTTTTGTGAAAATAGACGTTTCCACTGAACACTCAATAAACTATTATATCTTTCGAGTTATCCAAAGGGTTCCAAGGTTTCTTTATCTACTTGTAGATGTGATTTTTCGGCCCTTTGTAACAGTCTTTGCAGCCTGTCACGGCACCATCTTTCGCGGCTTCCTCCGAATTGTAAATAGGGATGATTCATGATCCTGAAATTTCAAACAAATAAGTTAAACTATACAAAACAAATTTTTGGAATAGTTTCATTATGTTAGTGATAAACATGGGTTTTATGAGACATAACACCATATTTGTTCAACTCCTGTTTAAAAACAGTTAAAAGTTTGACATTCAAGAAAAACTGTTGAACATGGGGGTGCATCTCATGAAACATGGGGGTACGGTTAACATTTTGAGATATGAAATTTTAACTCGAGCACGCGTGGTTTTGTTTGTAAACCTTTGGTTAAGCATTGATTTAACGTTTTCTTGCTTGAAAATCCAAAGATTACATGTGTATCATTTTAATCACTTGTTAACAATTCAAGATACTCAAAATATATATAGTGTTTAACACCACTTGTTGACAATTAAACTCTTATAACTTGAATGTGCTTAACAATGATTCAACCACGAATTATGAAGATAGTCATGTTAACAATGAAAGGAAAAACATAAACAACAATAATGTAACTAAAGATAAAAATTAACAAACTAATTAACTACAAAGATAAACATGAACAAGAAGGCTTAAAGTATTCATCATTCCATATAACATTGATTACAAGGCTTTACATATAATGGCTAAGATTTTAGTTGTTTAGAGACCTAATCACCTAACTACTTGTAAATGACCATCATTATAACTAGGAATTAACAATACTAACCTCTTGGACAATCTAACATGAAAGGAAGTGGAAGAATACTTGAAAATAACAAACGAAAATGAAAAATGTGATGAAGATGGAAGTGAATGTGGAAGATAACCGGTATGCCTTCGGTTTTTAACATGTGGAATTGATGGGGAACAAGACAAATTGCTTAAACAAGTTAGATGGTGTCATGGTATGTCGGTCACGGGGGCGTGCCTCCCCTTTATGCTCGGTTTCAGTTTTTTGTTGTTTCGTTTTTCTGCGTTACGCGTTACGTAATTTACCCGGTTAAGTTTTATCACTTCCAAATCACCAGAAAAGTTACAAAAATAGTCCTAAAGTTAATTTAAAGAAAGCCAAATGACAATTACATTTCCTAAGGTCCTACGGTTACTGATCTAGTTGTCAATACTCGATCAAAAACAAGTTATTATATCGGTCTTAGCTACCTTTATTGTGTAAGGGTAAGTAAGGTTGTCTCCATAGGGAATATGTGGAAAGTGTTTAACAATATGACTCAATTAACTTAAAGACACGAACTTTAATATTAAAAATTGGAACTTGGGATGAAATCAAGAACGCTATTGCAAAAAGCAAAATAAACTTTGAAACGAATTTGATTAAATATTAAGCAATCACTTTCGGGTTTCCAATTCCGCAAGATCCACAATTGATACTTTCAAATTAGGGTTTGTGATGTGTGAAAACATATATATTAGTTTATTAAGAAAATGTATTTTACAAATTAGTTTTAAAAAATAAATTCCTAACTAAACTTCACACAAACGGCAAGTGTACCGGTCGTGATATAGTAAAATTTAGGTATGTCCGGATATCGAACCCTAGAGACACGTTTGGCGGCTTTTGTTACTAAACCTCTATCGACTTCTAACCCAATTAATGTATTTAATTGGATTTAATTAAGTTGTCCTTTATCTTAGGTTTAGAAAATATAATCTTAAAGATATTGTGATAGAAAACCTAGGGGCGATCTTCCATTAGACATTTTAATAAACCTATCTTGTGCTTCACACGTGTCTTTGGATTTCTTAGGGAGTAGCAACATACTGAGTTAACACTAGATTCATATTTTTTAGAGATAGTCATACGAGTCATTCCTTTTAGGTCATCACATGTTAGTTGGATTCCTGCCTAGGTAGTTATTTCACATGTGATGACCTAAAAGGAATGACTCGTATGACTATCTCTAAAAAATATGAATCTAGGGTTAACTCAGTATGTTGCTACTCCCTAAGAAATCCAAAGACACGTGTGAAGCACAAGATAGGTTTATTAAAATGTCTATGGAAGATCGCCCCTAGGTTTTCTATCACAATATCTTTAAGATTATATTTTCTAAACCTAAGATAAAGGACAACTTAATTAAATCCATTTAAATACTCTAAAACACTAACATCACGAATGAAAGGCAAAACAAGCTCTCACGAAATCTAAACCTAACAAGCAATGGGTAGGAGGTTTTAAACAATATCTATCACCCCTAGGTTCTAGATAAGATAGCACATTGTAAATACTATCAAAATCACAGCCAGATCTCCTAAGATTATCTCTAATCAAAGTTTAAAAATCACAGACAGATCTCCTAAGATTATCTCTAATCAAAGTTTAAAACTAAAAACACAAAGTAATTAATTTTAACATGCAAACCTAATCTAGATGTCACGCAATCAATCAAGATCAAACATACAAGAGCATGGCAATAACTTTCAAGCATAAAACAATACACATATTCATATTTAATTGAGAAAACAATCAAGTTCTAAGATTAATAAACAATATACGAAATCAAAACCAAATTGTAAGGCCCCGTTCCCGGGACGCTTACAACCGGACCGTCATCGCATAAAATATTCAAAATAAACATTTCTTTTGCAGCGGAATTTAAAAAAACTTACTTTCATTAATAATTAAAACATGTTATCTCATTACATAAATCGTTTACATATCAAAATACAATAACATGTCAAAATGTGGATGCTAGTCTTCGAAACACTCCCAGTAGCTTATGCATCCATGCCTGCAACTCCTCAGCATCTATAAAATACCTGCCAACTATTATGCATACAAAAAGTCAGCAACGCTGAGTGAGTTTTAGTTTTATAAATAAAATACTTTACTTTCGTTAAAACATAACCTTCGTAATCGTATGCGATCACACATCATACGTACACATTGATAATATTTATTATTATCTTCATCACTGTTCAATTCATACATTTTGTACCTTTATCATTATCTTTCACTTCAATCTGGATCCTGTCTCATGCAATACCCCCGACTCATGTCCGAAGACCGATACTGTGCCGGGGGCTGTAAACAAACCCCCGACTCATGTCCGAAGACCAACACAGTACCGGGGTACGCGACAAGGACCCCGTCTCTGTTTGCAACACCCCCGACTCATGTCCGAAGACCGATACTATGCCGGGGCCTGTAAACAAACCCCCGACTCACGTCCGAAGACCGACACTGTACTGGGGCGAGCATCATGACATCACTCGGGTCAATCTCATGGATTAAACCCCTTACGAGTCTGTTGTGACACACAGTCACTCACCTCAGTCTTGCTTACAAGACTATTATTACGTTCCACTTTTCATTAACGTTATCTTTCACTTCGTTACATAATACTTTACATTCATTCATAGTCATACATCAAACCACGTAAAGCCATGCATCATACATAACGTATAATATAACATAATACATACGTTTGAAAACCGATTAACGAAGAAAGATAACACACCACATACACACACGGAAGACCACATCACAACATTATGCATGCATCAAGCATAAGCCAACACAACAACAATAGAACCTATCTTAAACAACCACCTCCTAAAACCCCTTAGAAAGCCCTAAGTCTAAAACCAGGCGCATGGGACATCTTAGACGCATCAGCAGAATATTCTAAGTGTAAAAGCTTCTAGGTGCATCAGCACGATTTGGACGCATGAGCCCTATTCAGACGTCCCAACACTTAGCCGCAAGAACAATTCTAGGTGCATGGGCACTGTGCGGGCACATGACCCACACTTGGCCATTTCCATACTTTCTGGGCGCATGGCCACTATGCGGACGCATGACCCACACTTAGCCATTTCCACACTTTCTGGGCGCATGGCCACTATTTGGGCGCACCACCTTTGGGTGCATCAGGACCCTTAGGCACATAACATTTGGGCGCATGAGAACATTCTGAAATGTGTCTAAACTACCAAAAATCATCCGAAAGGCATTCTAACACTACCCAAGCACAGGTCTAAAATTCTAAGGCCCTAAAACATGCTAACAACAATTCTAACCCCCAAACAACCTCTAAAACATCATCAAAGCTATAACCACAGAACATCATTCGAACAACAACAAGCATACACATACGGTTCCTTTTAAAATGTTTGCTTAGTATGCATAACAGCCCCAAAACTTCGAAAAACTAGTAAAAGAGGGGTCTAGAAACTCACTTGAAGCAGATCTTCAAACCATGTACTTCACCTGCGATTTCAGCTTCAAATTCCCGAGAACAACTCTTAAAACATCAAGAACTTTGGTCAAGGCTTATAAATTCAGTTGAAACCGAGTATATACTCAAGAATACTCACCTTTTATGCAGATCTTCTCTCCTTTCTCTAAAACCCGAAATTTCCTTCTTCTTCTTCTTTGGCCGAGAACCAAAAGCAGATATCTGTTTTATGGGACTGCCATACCCCCATATATATTAAAAAAATAAGTTTTTGCACCTTTTGTACTTTGCCCCCTTCAACTTGTGTCCATTATCCTTTCTTTCTAGATACTTTCTTTTTGTTTTCTTTTAAATAAAAAAATTCGGGTTGTTACAAGTCCACCCCCCTTATATAGGTTTCATCCCCGAAACCTGTCGCTTCTCGAACAGTTACAGGTAACGCCGTCTCACCTCTTCCTTGATCTTACACATAGGCTTTGTCCTCTTCTGGGATCCACTATACTCGCACAGGTGGAACCATCCTTTGACTTATCTCTTCTTTCCCTTCTATCAGAAATAACCCTCAGTTGTTCCACGCAGTTGAATCTTTCGTCCATCTTGGTATTCTCAAGTGGCATGATCGTACCCTCCTCGATTGAGCACTTTCTTAGACGAGATACATGGAATGTCGGATAACTCCACTTAACACGTCGGGTAGCTCCAGTTGACATGCTACTTCTCTTATCCGAGCAACAATTTAGATTGATCCTTTATACCTCGGTATTAACTTTACTCACTTTCTAATTCGGATAATCTCTTTTCCCAAAACGAGGCCTTCATCATTATTTCTCCATCATAGATCGGCACTGAACTCCTGTCGGGCATGACTGCTCAAACCACTTTCTTGCAACACTCGGTGTTCGCCTCATAGGTTCTAGCCAATCCTTCCGAAGGCGCACGTCTATCCATCCAAGTCTGTCCTGAACAGTCTAGTAGGAAATACGTGCTCTCTTAATTCTAACACGCGATCCTCTATGGCATCAGGTAACCTAGTGGACTTACCAATAGTAATTTCTACATCGAAGGATGCATCGATCTTCCTACTCCTAACGTGCGACTTAACACAAGGTAGCAGGAATGAAACTACTACTAGCACCATAAATCAAGCACAAGGCACAAATTTAAATTACCAGAAACGTACCTGACATCAACTCGAAGTCCGTACTAGCCTCCTCCGGGTCATAGCGAATGCTCTGACCTTCATCATCTGTTTTCCTTCCTTGCACCAGAGGTCTGTGCTCTTATCTTCTTACAGCTTCTGCTCATGTGTCCAGTCTCGCCGCAGTCGTAACATTTAGCCATGTGACAATCCCTCGCCCTGTGGCCCTCTCTTCTACACTGGAAACAGATGCTCGATCCCCATCTGCACTCCCCCGCGTGGCCTCTACCACACTTCTTGCATACCTCTTCCCTCTCAGTCATCCTCTTCCGATCATCGAACCTCATCGTCTTACCTCCAGCCACAAATTTACCATCATCATTATCCCGCCTTTCGCTCCCACTCTTGACATAACTCCGCTCCTCCTCCTCATCCATCATCGCCACTGTCTCGCTCTTCATACAGCCTCCCCGCCTAGTCAACCACTGACCTAAACGTCCCTGGCCGGGCAGCGCTCAGAGGTCTGTGGATGTCTGCTGGCAGACCTTGAATATACCTTTTGATCTTTTATGATAGAGGCGTCACCTGATCTAGCACCAGCCTTGCCATCTCGTTGAACTTTGTAGTTTACTGTTGGTGAGTCATCGTTCCTGCCTCTAGCTGCAGGAACTCCCTCTCAACTTTGTCAAGCTCTCTATGAGGGCAAAACTCCTCGATCACCAACTTTTTCAACTCCCCACCTCATCCTTCTAATGGCCCTGTTGCCCTCAGCCTGGACGAGGTTGTCCCACCAACACAGCGTCTTGTCGACAAAGGAGTGAGTGGCGAACTTCACCTTCTGGTCCTCTCGACACTCACTAATCTCCAGTACTGCCTCCATCTCCCTCACCCAGCGGTGAGCAGCAGCAGCATCTCCATTGCCATCGAAAGTAGGGGGTTTACACGTTTGGAATGCCCCATAGCTGCATCCCCTTACGGTTTTCCGCACAACCACTTCCTTCTCATCATTAGAGGCTCCCCCTCTAACATTCAGCTCCTCCTCTTCATGATTCCCTATATTACCCCTTCTTCCAGCAGGCGTCCTCCTCTCCTCCTCCTTCTCTTTCCTTTCATCCTCTCTAACAGCTCAGATCACTTTAGTCACGACAGACGGTAGGATCTTCTGCATGACTTGGTGCACCTCCTCCACCATTGCCTCCTTCACTGAGGCTCTCAGATTAGCACTCCCATCCTCATCGTCCTGGTGACGAAGCGCTGGCTCATCTGGAGCTGTCTCAGCAGTCTTAGCTCTGCTCCTCGTGACACGCGACCTAACACCACGTCCACCATGACCTCCACCTCGCGAAGCCTCAGAAGACCTACCACCAGCCATGTAAACACTACAAGATTCAGACACCAACATGGTCAATCAAGGTAATAGCTCAAGATATGTCAAGTATAGTAAGTCCCTAATCACAGTGGCCAGTTGTGTTTAGCCACTTACTTTACTCTTCATTTCCTAAGCATTTCCTATCCTGACTACATCAGTATCTAAATCTACACAAAAGCACACAAGCCACATAACATGCGCACATAATACCGGTTAACATTAAGTTACATAAAACCTTTTACATAAAACTTTTACCTGTAGGCACGTAGCTACTAGGACTGGCATCCCTTTCCTTCCGTCCCATTCTCAGTTTAAGATTAGGTTCTTTTTGAAAATATTTACCCAATTCTCTTAAACTTTAGCTCTGATACCAACTTGTAAGGCACCGTTCCCGGGACACTTACAACCGGACCGTCATCGCATAAAATATTCAAAATAAACATTTCTTTTGCAGCGGAATTTAAAAAAAACTTACTTTCATTAATAATTAAAACATGTTATCTCGTTACATAAATCGTTTACATATCAAAATACAATAACAAGTCAAAATGTGGATGCCAGTCTTCGAAACACTCCCAGTAGCTTATGCATCCATGCCTGCAACTCCTTAGCATCTACAAAATACCTTCCAACTATTATGCATACAAAAAGTTAGCGACGCTGAGTGAGTTTTAGTTTTATAAATAAAATACTTTACTTTTGTTAAAACATAACCTTCGTAATCGTATGCGATCACACATCATACGTACACATTGATAATATTTATTATTATCTTCATCACTGTTCAATTCGTACATTTCGCACTGTTATCATTATCTTTCACTTCAATCTGGATCCTGTCTCATGCAATACTCCCAACTCATGTCCGAAGACCGATACTATGCCGGGGCCTGTAAACAAACCCCCGACTCATGTCTGAAGACCAACACAGTACCGGGGTACGCGACAAGGACCCCGTCTCTGTTTACAACACCCCCGACCATGTCCGAAGACCGATACTATGCCGGGGCCTGTAAACAAATCACCGACTCATGTCCGACGACCGACACAGTACCGGGGTGAGCATGATGACATCACTCGGGTCAATCTCATGGATTAAACCCCTTACGAGTCTGTTGTGACACACAGTCACTCACCTTAGTCTTGCTTACAAGACTATTTTTACGTTCCACTTTTCATTAACGTCATCTTTCACTTCGTTACATAATACTTTACGTTTATTCATAGTCATACATCAAACCATGTAAAGCCATGCATCATACATAACGTATAATATAACATAATACATACGTTTTGAAAACCGTTTAATGAAGAAAGATAACACACCACATACACACACCAAAGACCAAATCACAACATCATGCATGCATCAAGCATAAGCCAACACAACAACAACAGAACCTATCTTAAACAACCACCTCCTAAAACCCCTTAGAAAGCCCTAAGTCTAAAACCAGGCGCATGGGACATCTTAGACGCATCAGCAGAATATTCTAAGTGTAAAAGCTTCTAGACGCATGAGCACTATTTGGGCGCATGAGCCCTATTCAGCGTCCCAACACTTAGCCGCAAGAACAATTCTGGGCACATGGGCACTATGCGGGCGCATGACCCACACTTAGCCATTTCCACACTTTCTGGGTGCATGGCCACTATGCGGGCGCAAGACCCACACTTAGCCATTTCCACACTTTCTGGCGCATGGCCACTATTTGGGCGCACCACCTTTGGGCGCATCAGGACCCTTAGGCACATAACATTTGGGTGCATGAGAACATTCTGAAATGTGTCTAAACTACCAAAAATCATCCGAAAGTCATTCTAACACTACCCAAGCACAGGTCTAACATTCTAAGGCTCTAAAACATGCTAACAACAATTCTAACCCCCAAACAACCTCTAAAACATCATCAAAGCTATAACCACAGAACATCATTCGAACAACAACAAGCATACACATATGGTTCCTTTTAAAATGTTTGCTTAGTATGTATAACAGCCCTAAAACTTCGAAAAACCAGTAAAAGAAGGGTCTAGAAACTCACCTGAAGCAGATCTTCAAACCAGGTACTTCCACCTACGGTTTCAGCTTCAAATTCCCGAGAACAACTCTTAAAACATCAAGAACTTCGGTCAAGGCTTATAAATCAGTTGAAACCGAGTATATACTCAAGAATACTCACCTTTTATGCAGATCTTCTTCTCCTTTCTCTAAAACCCGAAATTTCCTTCTTCTTGTTCTTTAGCCGACAACCAAAAGCAGATCTCTGCTTTATAGGGCGGCCATACCCCCATATATATTAAAAAAAAATAAGTTTGTGCACCTTTTGCACTTTGCCTCCTTCAACTTGTGCCCATTATCCTTTCTTTCTAGATACTTCCTTTTTGTTTTCTTTTAAATAAAAAAATTCGGGGTGTTACACAAATATTTAGTCAAAACATATTAGTTTTCAATCAAACCTAGGTAGTACTAAAAAGTTACCAACTCATAACGTTCAAAAACATCAACAATAATAATAAAGTTGCAAACTTTAATAACATAAATGAGATAATCAATGAAACAAAGAAAACTAATATATAACGATACGAAACCGAATGATCTTCAATGCTTGAATGATTCCAGATCTTGTTCTTTACTTTAAGATTGCTCTCTACTTGTACTCAAAAGCTCCCCCATTGAATGAAACCAATATACCTATTTTTTTTCTGCCGTCGCTCTTCAAGTTTTTATAGGAAAAAAATAGTAGACAAGTAGATAATAATTTAATAGGCTTTATTTCTTGTCACGTGGGCCTTCAACAAAACATCCAAATAAAAAATTTATGAATTTCAGGCTTTGTGATATTTGCTTGAAAAGTCAAAATAACCCTTTTCATTTTAATGTATATCCACATGAACTTCATTTATTTATAAAATCATCATATTTTGATTTTTTTAATATAAAACACTTAGTTGAAATCATGATTTAATTATTATTATAATTATTATTATGTTTAAGATTTCTATTTAAAATTTAGCTACGATAAAAAATTGTTTAATAACGAACTAGTCTCAAATTTAGTTAAAAAGTATATCTTTTAAGTTTATAATCTCTTGAAATTTATAAAATACGAATGTGAATCAAATATAAATAAAATCATTTTAAACCACTCAAGAGTTACTCAAAAGCATTGAAAATATTTATATTTAATATGTATAGTTTAGACAATATCAAATATCTCCACACTTGAACTTTGCTTGTCCCTAAGCAAAACTCAACCCACTACATATCAAACATCAACAAGTTTGAAAACATAATTGTAAAATAAAATTAGCACAATCTGTTTTCCCTAAAGATACAATCATTTATCTAGTCACAATCAATAGAATTACAACTTAACAAGCGAATGATACTTATTTTGAAAAATAAACGTACTAACTAAATTTAGTTCATTCAAAGACTTAAAACACACAATAATCCATAACGTCTCACAATGTTCTCTCCTTTCGGTTTGTTTAGTGAACTAGTATAAGATGGTCTAGTTTATATCTATGGTACTCTCGATGTTATGACGACATGACAATATGATAAGCTTGTAGAGGTATCACATCTACACCAATGAACAATTGAACTTTGCACGAATCAAGTAGGTTTTAACATAGGTTGTAACGTGGCTTGGGCAACGGGTAGGAATAAACAATGGAAAAACAAGGCTAAGGTGCTAGAAAGACCCGACTTCGTTAGGCTAAACATGAACATAATACATTGATAAACAAAAACAAAGGATCAGATTTGATTCCTTTAGCAAACTAGCTACTAATAGACATTTTTTGTTTCAATTTTTCACCTTTTTTATTATTTTTTTTATCTTAATTCTTTTTTCAATTTTTTTATTTATTTTTTGTTTTTTTCTCTCTTTTTTTTCCTTTTGATATAAGAATCACAAATAACAAACGAGCCACACTATTTAAATACTAACTTAGTCGGATTTTCTAAACACACGGGTCAACATCAAAGGCTTAAATAAATAAGGGTTAGGCTAACATGGGTGTAAACAAAAGAATATGGTAAATAAACGGCTCAAAGTGGCTAACTAGTGGATACTTTCAGGGTAGGTTAGTCACAGGCTTAACACAAGGCTAAATTCTAAGTGTCTCTATCAATTTTGTGCAAGTTTAAAGTTCGTGCTCTCGACGCGTATAACCTAGACAAGTTCTAAAATGCACGTAGTCATGTGATATAAACGCTCAAACAAAGAAATCCATGTTAAATGCAAATATCAAGAATTAAAGGCTCAATCTCACATGAAAACAGAGGTAATACGAGTATAAGTTGTGGAAATTATATGTTTATCATCCCTTGGTTTACCTCACTTAATTAGACGTCTATACCTTTTTATTTTGAAAATCGTTTGTTAAGTTAACTTAATCATGTGACTTGAATAAGTAAATCATGCTCTAGGTTTAACTAGTTAGCGCTAATCGGCATCACATTATGACTCGTGCAAGTCATGTTTTATATGCGTGGATGAGTGATACTTAGTGCCTTTTTTCTTTTCATTTTTTGATTTTTTTTATTTTTCTAAATATATATTTTTTTCATTTAATTTTTTTTAGCTTTTTTTTCAAACCATAATGCAAAATATTTCAGTTTTGCCAACTAACCCCATCCCCACACTTAAATCGAACATTGTCCCTAATGTTAGAACAAATAGATATAATCAATTAAAATAATAAAGTGCAAGAAATGAGAAAACTGAAACTCTCCTGATATGTAACGTGTACCGACAGAAGGTCTACTGAAAATGTACGTGTCATCTTCACACTTTAACTTGACTAAGAATCTCAAGAAGATGATCATTCAGCTCCGAGCAATAACCTGAAATCAAAGACAAACACATAAGCATCCGGTACGAAGAATTAAAACTAAAAAGTAAACCAAAATGCAAAAAATAAAAACAAACCCTCGGGTTGCGTCCCGGAAGCACTTGGTTATTTACGAGTCGTCGGCCTGACTCGAACCATACATGTATTCTCAATTAGAAGGCTTCTCCTTTATCCTCTTCCCACTTGTTCCATTTAATAACTTTAGTTTTCTGTTGGTTGGGAAGAATCCATTGGTAGAACTCATCAAATCTCTAAAAATATACTTGAGTCAGGCCACCAAGAATGAAATCTACCAGGACCAAACTTAAGTTGAGGCATGTAGTGATGGTCGCGGTCGTTTCTACAATACGGTATACTTACATGCTCACTAATGGACAGTCTTTGCATTCTTACCACACGTTGGTTCACATGTTTTCTTGCCCTTTTCCGGTGGTGTTTTTGATTGGGGTGGTGATCCACCATCACTCTCTCCTATAGGTTTGCTATCACAACTTTTATGTGGCAGGTCGATTATCTCTAACGCCACAACCACTTTCTCCTCAACCTTATGGTGTAGTTCTTCTTTGATTCCCACGATTGGCTCTATATGTAATAGTGCTTCTAACCCCTCAAGATCACCAAGTGGGTCAAATTTTCCTTCTGTAGTAGTTTGTAAATCCACCAACTCATCACCAAATTCATCTTCCCACGATGGAGTAGCATGACCCGCAGCTTCCCCCTCGGTGAGGCTCAGGAGAACCACTTCTATCTCTTTACAAAGATCATCCTCATGGGTTTCCTCGACCATTGAATCTTGCATCATGTCATCATTACAAAACAAGTGTGAGATACAACGTGGAACCGACCTAAGGCTTGATAGATACTCTCCATCGACATCTGGCTCATAGTTGATTATCCAGTAGGGGTCAAATGACTGTTGCACATTGTCCATCATTGTCAATGATTGTGAGATTTGCTCTTTAATATTTCCAAATGAATCTTTATAACCTAAAATATTTCTCTTTAAATCATAAACTCTACGAGTTTGGTTTTTCTGACGCACAGATTCTATATGAGCGATCATTGTCTTTATTTCTCTCTTCCTCTCTTCAGCATCCACTATAACCCATTGTGCGGACCAGTCTTGCAAACAACAATCATATGACCAATGGTGTCCACCACAGAGTTCGCACCAAGGTTCTATGTACTGATTAACCTGTTGTCTGTCCATTTTGCTCAAAAAAATAGATGAGATAATAACAAGAATAATAAGAAAATAAAGTGTAAAAATAAAATAAAATAAAATACCCTAAATCAAAAACTAACCCTAGAAAAATAAACTAAACTCAAGAATGGAAAACAAACACAAATGACTAGATCCCCAACTCGGATCGTTCTCGAAATCGTCAAATAGTGTCCCCGGCAACGCGCCAAAAACTTGATGTGTGAAAACATATATATTATTTTATTAAGAAAATGTATTTCACAAATTAGTTTTAAAAAAGAAATTCCTAACTAAACTTTACACAAACGGCAAGTGTACCGGTCGTGATATAGTAAAATTTAAGTAAGTTCGGATATCGAACCCTAGAGACACCTTTGGCAGCTTTCGTTACTAAACCTCTATCGACTTCTAACCCAATTAATTTAATTAATTTAATTAATTATTAATAAAAAAAATAAACAATTTAACTAAAATTAATTAATCTAAACACGACGAATGAAATAAACAAATTAAGAATTCAAAGACGAATGAAATAAACAAATTAAGAATTCAAACTTGGAAACTCGAATACGATCAAATATGTGAAATAACTACCTAGGCAGGAATCCAACTAACATGTGATGACCTAAAAGGAATGACTCGTATGCTATCTCTAAAAAATACGAATCTAGGGTTAACTAGGTATGTTGCTACTTCCTAAGAAAATCAAAGAGACACGTGAAGCATAAGATAGGTTTATTAAAATGTCTAATGGAAGATCGCCCCGAGGTTTTCTACCACAATATCTTTAAGATTATATTTTCTAACCCTAAGATAAAGGACAACTTAATTAAATCCAACCAAATACTCTAAAACACAAACATCATGAATGAAAGGCAAAATACGCTCTCATGAAATCTAAACCTAACAAGCAATGGGTAAGAGGTTTTAAGCAATATCTATTACCCATAGGTTCTAGATAAGGTAGAACATTGCAAATACAATCAAAATCATAGCCAGATCTCCTAAGATTATCTCTAATCAAAGTTTAAAACTAAAAACACAAAGTAATTAATTTTAACTTGCAAACCTAATCTAGATGTCACTCAATCAATCAAGATCAAACATACAAGAGCATGGCAATAACTTTCAAGCATAAAACAATACACATATTCATATTTAATTGAGAAAATAATCAAGTTCTAAGATTAATAAACAATATACGAAATCAAAACCAAATATTTAGTCAAAACATATTAGTTTTCAACCCAACCTAGGTAGTATTAAAAAGTTAGCTACTCATAACGTTCAAAAACATCAAGAACAATAATAAAGTTGCAAACTTTAGTAACATAAATGAGATAATCAATGAAACAAAGAAAACTAATATATAACGATATGAAACCGAATGATCTTCAATGCTTAAATGATTCGAGATCTTGTTCTTTTCTTTAAGATGCTCTCTACTCATATTCAAAAGCTCCCCCGTTGAATGAAACCAAAATACCTATTTTTTTCTGCCGTCGCTCTTCAAGTTTTTATTGGAAAAAAAATAGAAGACAAGTAGATAATAATTTGATGGGCTTTATTTCTTGTCACGCGGGCCTTCAACAAAACATCCAAATAAAAAATTTATGGATTTCAGACTTTGTGATATCTGCTTGAAAAGTCAAAATAACCCTTTTCATTTTAATGTATATCCACGTGAACTTCATTTATTTACAAAGTCATTCATATTTTGATTTTTTAATATAAAACACTTAGTTGAAATCATGATTTAATTATTATTATTATAATTATTATTATCTTTAAGATTTCTATTTAATATTTAGCTACGATAAAAAAAATTGCTTAATAACGAACTAGTCTTAAATTTAGTTAAAAATTATATCTTTTAAGTTTATAATCTCTTGAAATTTATAAAATACGAATGTGAACCAAATATAAGTAAAATCATTTTAAACCACTCAAGAGTTACTCAAAAGCATTGGAAATATTTATATTTAATATGTATAGTTTAGACAATATCAGTTTGTAAGAAACAATACTTCGAGATCTTAGCTTTTGATTAAAGTGATAAAAAAGGAACAATCTTTTAAGACTCATTCATTCACAAAGTTACCAATTCACCTATATCACGTTGTCTACTTTTCTTAATGAGTTCACGATGCAAGAAAACCGAAAACTGATAATCAAGCAAACAAATTTATTTATAAGCAAACCTTTTAAATCAATCAAAACATAAACTTCATTCAATCACACAATGTTCATTACAAAAAAACCCTAATCATAACATACCGATTGTTTCACTTAACATGAATTGTACTCCCGATTGCAATCAAGAATGACCAAGCCACGCATCATCTTCATTATGCCTTCGATCTTGATTTGGAGAATGTTTGTGTATGACTTTGGGAGCCTTGGGACACCAAAAATCGCCTTAGAATCATCAAGATTCGAGCTTGGAAAAGTCCTCCTCGAATTAGGGTTGAATTATGTTTAAGTAGCTTGAAATTCCACAAAATCCGGATGTTGGTTGCATACCGGCGTATGATACGCCCAGGGGTGGCATATAATATGCCCCCCTTCTATAATTTTTGTCAAATACGGCCACAAATATGCCCACCAATACATTTCCCGGCGTATCATATGCCCATACCCGGCGTATCATACATCGGTTTAGAGTTTTCTAGGCAATTTTTGTAACTTTCTTTATTTTCAGCTTCAACCCTTGTAGTTCCGTATTTTACTCCTTTTTCTCTCAAAATAAACCTTCTTTAGCTTCAAACACCTACGAATCAAAACATAAAAAACGTGAACTTGTTCTACACTTATCATGATGTAAAATCATGCATTTAGGTTAATTAACCTTTTGTTTGTCCTCAAACAAACTTACTTGCGCAATTCCCCTTATTTAATCAAACATGCTAAGTTATCACAACTTTGTATAAGTTGAGGTCATAAGGGATACTTACTTTTAAACTTTCATCATGTAAGGTTCACAACCCAACATGTAATATCATTCATGTTTTAAACTTAGAATCACCTTAATTGGCATAACTTCACCTTTTGCTTCAAACATGCATGCATTCACATTCCTCACAATGAACACTTCTCTCAGTTTGTTTTGTGGACTAGTGATTATATACTAGTATATCTGGAACTCTCAAACCAAGACTGTACATCTTCATCATAAGCTCGTGTATTAATCATATCACCATCAATTAACATAATATAATACATAAATCAAGAGGACTTTCATTGGTTGTAATATTAGGATAAGGTTTAAGGTGGGATAGAATAGGGATTTTTAGAGTGGCTAACGGTGAATGAAATCCAATTTAAACATGCTAGATGTGATGTGTATCAATTTCTATCCTCTAATAGCAATCATATCATAGAATTCTCATAGTATTTTTGTTGCTTCATATCTTGGTCATTTTGACCTCATATTTAGCTTTTTTCTTCTTTTTTTTTCTTTTTTTTCATTTTTTTTTCTCACATTCACAACTAATCATACTATTATTGAACTATTACTGAAACAACACTTCTAAACATATCGTTAATTGGACTTCACCACCCTATGTTTCATAAAAAGGCTAAGGCTTTATAGGCTTATTGTGTTGGGTTATTCAAAAGACAAGTTGAGGCTCAACATGTTGTCTAAAGGAAGATTATCAAGGTAAGGGATTCAAAAGAAAAGGTTTAAGCAAATGGTTTATTTCTAATGCCTCTATCACATTCATGCACATATTGGTTCATGATCTTGACACGCATCAATTACACAAGTCTAACTTAAATGCACATTATGGTTTCCCTCATTATGCAAAAATATAAAGCAAATAAAAAATTAGGTCTCATACACAATTAGGCATATTAGAAGATTTATTTTTCAGAAAGGTTCAATTTTTTCAATTCTTCCCTCATCCCCACACTTGAGATACATTGTCCTCAATGTATGGTAGTCACAATTGGTATTTTCATAACATAGGAAGTAGATTCTTAATTTCATTCCTATTATTGCTAAATAAGACAATTCATTGTGAAGGGAGACTAGTATGCCACATCCTAATATATTATCAATCAATTTCAACAAAAGCATGAAAAGAATATTGTTCAAAACCAAAGTAGTGGAAAGAGCACATGAACTTGATTGTTAATGAGAACCTTCATTAACCGACTTGTGCCTCCCCACACTTGAGTGCATACGTCTCATGATTGACTATCAAAACAAAACAAAGCAAACCAAAGAAGAAAAAAACAAAAACTAATAAAAGAGGTAAAACTCACTTTCGTAGGAATCACGATTGCATTTAGCATATGCAACAAGCCTTTAAACCCCTCGGTAGACCTGAATGGACGAGTTATAGTCTCGTGAGGGTTTCTAGTGAATACACCCACAAAGTTCTTGGGTTGCCTCCTGTAAGTGCTAAGTTTTAGGTCTTCAGTCGGACCTTACCTGAGGCCACTTATGGTGGTCAAATTGGGTGCTTCTCTCCAAATTTATCTTGAAAGAATTGCTTATCCCACCTTGGTAGATTTTCTTGTTCACTCAAGCTTTGGCCAAACATTGTTTCTTTAATCCTTGAATTCTTATGATCCGGTGGTTTACCCATCTTAACCTTTCATCTCGGATTTTCATTCCTTGGTGGCTCCACCTTCACATTCTCCTCCTTTTTGACATTATCAAGCTCAAACCTGTAAGGATCAAAACCATTCTTCTTGGTGATATCCTCGCTTAGATGTGAAATGTAAGGAGGAGCACACTCGTTAGTAGCATCTGATATGGAACAATCATTGTTAACTACATATGTAATTGATTTTGAAAACACATTAAAGAACAACTTACGGTTTTTGAGTGTCATGTTGATGATTCCATCTCGGCAATTGATTTGAGTTTTGGCTGTTGCCAAGAATGGTCGTCCTAAAATTACCTTTAGTTGCTCATTCGTCCTTACTGGTGCATAATCAAGCACCATAAAGTCTACAGGGTAGTAGAACTCTCGTAACTTGGTTATCACATCCTTAACCATCCCCGGGGTTGTTTCCATGTCGAATTAGCAATCATGACTATTTTGTCAGTTTCATGTAATGGACCAAAGTCATATTGGTCATACAAACTCCCCGGAAGGATGCTTACACCGGCTCCATAATCCAAAAGTGCCTGCTTGATTTTAAATTTCCCAACTTGAATGGGAATAATTGGTGCTCCCGGGTCACTTCCTTCTTCTTCATCTACTTCCTTATCGTTACCTACAACTACTTGAGGAGTAGAGGTTAAATCATAATCAATATATTCAGATTTAGGAAGGAGACTAACCGAATTGATGTGCATATTCTTTGAACTTGAGGCTTGATGTTAATGGTTCTTTGTTGTATCACTTGGAAGCTTCCCCGGTTCTCGTTCGGACAATTGTTCAGCTAATTGTCCAAGTTGCTTTGTAATGGCGTCATTGGTCTTTTCTTGTACCTCTCTAAATTGCTTAAACTCTTTCATTTCCTTTGCAAGATCTTGAATTGCTGACAAAACTGCATTACCATTGCCATTGTTAGTAGAAGCACCTTGTTGATGTTATTGATTCCTTTGATTATATTGACCGCGTTGCTGGTAGTTTCTTTGATTGTAGTTGTTCCTTTGATAACCGCCTTGATTGTATTATTTTTGTTGGCCTTGATATTGTTTGCTTCCTTGATTTGGTACCTGAAAAGGAGGATTCAGTTGATTAGTATTGTTACCATATCTAAGATTTGGGTGATTTCTAAGACCGAGATGATAAGTGTTGGAATTCATGTCGTATGTCTTCCTTTCTCCTTGGCCTTGTAACTGATGTACACTTTCACTCTTCCCTAAATTCAAGTAGCATGTGACCGATGTATGGCAGATATCATTGCACATGTCACACACATCATACTCACTAGATATGTTCGCCACGCCACTCTTTCCAACTTTAAGGCTTGCAATTTCTCGTTCTAGAACCGCAATTCTATCCATGGCCACATGATCATTCAACATCTTCACGTTCACCCCTTGACCTTCGACTTGATTGTGCATGCTTCTTGGAGATTACACTCATCCTTTCAAAAATATCCCAATCATCATCCTCATGGTTTAAGTTGAATGTTCCTGCACTTGAGGAATTTACATCTCTAGCATCCTCCGGTGATAGCCCATCATAGAATGCTGAAATCAACTCCCACTTAGCTATGCCATGATATGGACAAGTTCTTAGCATCTCTTTGAATCAGTGAAAAGCTTCATGAAACTGTTCACCTGATTGTTGTGTAAATCCTTGAATGGATCGCCTTGCATCACTTGTCCTTTGGGAAGTATAGTATTCATCCAAGAATTGTTGTTGCATTTGTACCCATGTGTGAATACTTGCAGATGGTAAAGATAGGAACCATTGTTTGGCCTTGTCTTTAAGGGTAAATTAGAATAGGACTAATTTAACTTCATCCGGTGAAAAGCCTTGGCCACCAATAGTGCTACATGATGCCTCAAATTTGGATATATGCAAATAGGGTTCTTTGGTTGCCATACATGGAAGTGAGAGAGAATTCCCAAGCATTGTGGTCGGACTTCAAAAGCTCATCCCCTTTGTGTTGGTGAAACTATAAGAGATGAATTGATGGCAATGGCGGGCTGAAAGTGACTATCCACACCATATGCTGGTACATAATGTTGTGCTCCTAGATTGGCCGGTATGCCACTAAATGGTTGACCTTCAACATTGTTACGAATGGGTGGTTGAGTATAACCACCCTGATCCTGATTTGGTTGACGGTTTTGATATCCCGGTTGGTTCCCATAATCCTCAAAATAATTTTGGTTTGGTCTGTCCATGTCGACTTGATCTTCAATCCACTCTTCCATATAACTAGTGTGGTGACTTCGTTCAACTGAAAACCGGTCCTTGTTGCTATGATGGCTCCTTTCCACATCATGCTGAAAACTTGGATTACGAACCCAGAAGTTTGGCATCGGTTGGAAGTTCATGGGTGGAGGTTGGTTTTGCACACCTTGATTTACGGGGATCAGCCCCTGAGGTTGAGGTTGCACTGGTTGTGGTTGAGGTGGAGGATCATCAGGTGGAGGGAATAAGAGTAATGGAATATCTCCCAAAGGTTGGTTGGGTTGTGGTACTCCTTGGTTTTCTGGATTGTTCATCATTATTGACTGGTTACTTTCAGGTGTTCTTGAAAGTCTGCTTAATATCCGATGAGTTGTTGCTGATGATGATGTACCTTCTTCCGTTCTTGTTTGACCACAAATTTGAGAAGTCCTTGAAGTTGATGATTTTTTAAACACATGATTCGCTCTTGTAGTCTTCTCGATTTGGATCAAATAGAAATGGTGAGGTCCTTCCTGAAAATCGTGTATGCATTAATGTAATGGTTACCTGCAAACAAGAAAACACAAAATACCTCGCGTAATACTGAACAATAAAACGAATAAAAAAAATAGAAAAGTAAAATCTTTTTGGGTTTTATATAAATTTTTAAGAAATTAAACACTAAGTGCACTAATTCCCTGGCAATGGTGCCATTTTGATCTGGTTGTCAAGACTAGATCAAAAACAAGTTATTATATCGATCTTAGCTACCTTTATTGTGTAAGGGTAAGTAAGGTCGTCTTTATAGGGAATATGTGGAAAGTGTCTAACAATATGACTCAATTAACTTAAAGACATGAACTTTAATATTAAAAATTAGAACTTGGGATGAAATCAAGAACACTATTGCAAAAAGCAACAAACTTTGAAACGAATTTGATTAAATATTAAGAAACAAGGGTTTCCAATTCCGCAAGATCCACAATTGATACTTTCAAATTAGGGTTTGTAAGAAACAATACTTCAAGATCTTATTTTGATTAAAGTGGTAACAAAGGAACAATCTTTTAAGACTTGTTCATTCATAAAGTTACCAATTCACCTATATCACGTTGCCTACTTTTCTTAATGAGTTCACGATGTAAGGAAACCGAAAACTAATAATCAAGCAAACAAGTTTATTTATAAGCAAACCTTTTAAATCAATCAAAACATAAACTTCATTCAATCACACAATGTTCATTACAAAAAAAACTAATCATAACATACCGATTATTTCACTTAACATGAATTGTACTCCCGAAAGCAATCAAGAATGACCTAGCCACGCATCATCTTCATAATGCCTTCGATCTTGATTTGGAGAATGTTTGTGTATGACTTTGGGAGCCTTGGAACACCAAAAATTTCCTTAGACTCATCAAGATTTGAGCTTGGAAAACTCCTCCTCGAATTAGGGTTGAATTATGTTTAAGTAGCTTGAAATTCCACAAAATTCGGAAGTTGGTTGCATACCGGCATATGATACGCCCCCCTTCTGTAATTTTTCTCAAATATGGCCACAAATATGCCCACCAATACACTGCCCGGCGTATCATACACCCATACTTGGCGTCTCATACGCCGGTCTAGGGTTTTCTAGGCCATTTTTGTAACTTTCTTTATTTTCAGCTTCAACCCTTGTAGTTTCGTATTTTGCTCTTTTTCTCTCAAAATAAACCTTCTTTAGCACCAAACACCTAAGAATCAAAATATAAACAACATGAACTTGGTCTACACTTATCATGATGTAAAACCATGCATTTAGGTTAGTTAAACACTAAACTATTCCCACGCGATCAGTTACATGATACGTTAAAATCCAAGAGTCTAAAACTGCAAAACTAGACTCCTTAACGCACATCAGCACATATAACACATCACAAAATACTTCTAAAATAAGCCTCCACACATTTCGTGTGGAATGGTCGGGATGGGATAGTGTGAAGTACGGTTACTTAATTCCGCAAGCTGACAGTTGACGGAAAAGAGTTCCTCGCCCATTTCTTGAACTTTTTGGATGAGTTCAGCTAGGTGTTGGGATACGATGAGGTTCATCGCTTGATTAGTTCATGTAACTTGAAGAAGTATTCTTGCGTCGTTGGCTCTCGCGTTTCAAAACGCGATTTCTTTGCAAGATTCCGGCTTGAACTTCCGTGACTTGATTCTTTCATTTTCTTGATGTTTTTAAGCAGGAATGGATGTGATGAAAGCTTGGAACAAGTGTGGTATTTATATGTAGGTCAGAAAAGTTGATCACGAGGGCGTGCTTGGCTAGGCACGACCTCGTGTTTGTCAGAATTCGTCTTAAATTCGGCCTGCAGCGTTCCAGAGTCATCAGCGGAGACTATGGAAAAGTTTTCTCAGAGGCACGGGGGCGTGTTTCATGGGGCATGGCCCTATTTTTGTGCTTGTGAGGTCCTAGAAAAGGTTAAAAATCAAAGAAAAACCTATGTACAGATGTTGCGTTTAAGTTTCGGGTCTTCGGCACGACCCTTCCCCACACTTAGTCTTCGTAGGGGCAGAGGTGTAATTCCTCCGAGAAAATCTTGGTTGGTCCATCGATATATGGTTTCAAACGATGACCATTTACCTTGAAACTTAAACCGTCGTGGTTGTTGATTTCAATGGAACTGTTCGAAAAAATGTTTTTAATCGTATAAGGTTCGGACCAACATGACTTAAGCTTTCCATGAAACAGATGAAAACGAGAGTTATACAGTAAGACACGTTCTCCCACATGAAATCATTTAGTGTTCTTTAATCGAGAGTCGTGGATTTTCCTTGTCTTTTCCTTGTAAACGCTAGCATTTTTGTATGCTTGTTCTCTTAATTCTTTCAGTTCGTGGATTTGTAGAAATCGATTTTTTCCTGCAATGTTTTGGTCTAGGTTTGCTGCTTTAAGTGCCCAATAGGCTTTGTGTTCCAGTTCCACATGTAGATGACATGACTACCCATAAACTAATCTGAATGGTATGGTGCCAATGGGAGTCTTATAGGCTGTCCTAAAAGCCCATAATGCATAATCTAGCTTAGTAGACCAATCTTTGTGATTTTGACCTACGGTTTTCTCGAGGATCCATTTGATGCCTCGGTTAGTGACTTCAGCTTGCCCATTCTCTTGTGAATGATAAGCAGTTATAAAGCGATGGTGCACTCCATAACGAGCCATTGCTCTTTCGAGCTGGTTGTTACAGAAATACATTCCTCGATCACTAATTAAAGCCTTGGGGGCACCAAAATGAGAGAATAGTTTCTTAAGGAATCTGACAATGTTTCTTGCATCATTGGTAGGTAGGGCTTGAGCTTCGGCCTATTTTGAGACATAATCGACTGCAACCAAGATGTAACAATTGCCAAAGGACACCAGGAATGGCCCCATGAAATCAATACCTGATATATCAAATGCCTCACATACTTGAATAGGTCTCTGGGGCATCTTATCCCGTGTTGAGATATTGGTTGCTCTTTGACATGCATCACAGGTGCGTACCATGTTGTGAGCATTGTAGGAACCTATGAAGTTAAGAGGCTGATGCAACCAAAAGATATCAAAACAACCAAGTCTTCCAACATGCACTTTGGAACAAAGGTGAAGTAGCTTCGGAAGTTTTACACACTCAAGAAAAATGCTAAGTGTGAAATCTTCTGAAGCCAAAGTTCAGAAGAAACTGCTGCGGAAGCTTTACACTGAACTTGGAAAATATTCTAAGTGTAAAGTCTTCCGAAGCCAAAGACTCAACTCTTCCGAAGGTAAAAGACGAAGTCTTCCGAAGCTCTCAAGACAAAGTCTTCGAAAGCTCTCAAGACAAAGTCTTCCGAAGCTGTTTAAAGACAAGACTGATTTTCCTCAGGAGAGAGAGAAAAGAAACCTTTTCCATCAACTTTATCATAAAGTAACCTACTCTCTGCTGCATGCTCTGGTAGTTCACCTGCTATCACTAGTTGGTGAAACTTCCATACTTTATGATAAGGTAGATAAGGTCTTCGCCTGCAAGTTTTTGTTTTTGTTCCTTCTTGGCTTTTTGTAATAGGAAAGCCAGTGAGCTATGGCTTGTCATAGTCATAGTCACTAGTCAAAAGGCAATCTGCCTTTTGACTTTAGGCTGATCTTGTTGTCTAGATTAGTCACTTCCAACTATCTTTTTGCATATTGACGGTTGTAGAATGTAGTATAAGTAGTATCCGGTTCTTGTATTTAAAATATACTTGTACAACACTTGTAATAGAACTAGAGAAGCAATATACAACTTCCTTGAAAATTTTATCTTGTGTTCTTGCTCTTACTTTTACTTGTGTTTGTCTTGTATCTTCGGTAAAAGGTTCACAGTTCCCTATTTGAATTGTTAAGTGATCTTAAGATCCTCCTAAGTGTGTTAACTAAGTGCAAGCTTAACTACCCTCTAACGATCCTGCAATTGGTATCAGAGCATTCTAGGCTCTTGATTGTAAGATCTCACCATATTCAAATCCTCTTAATTACACACATCACTTAACTCTTCAAATGGCAGCTATCTCCAAAGCTGATATGGAAACTGGAAACATGACAAAGTCCCCACTGATCACTCCTAAGGATTTTGACACTTGGTATCAAAAAATGGAAGGCTTTATCAAGTCTCAAGATTCCAGGATGTGGGAGTCTGTTGTCAATGGACCTCATGTACCATGCACCTCTTCAGCTGCTGGTGGTGGTGGCATGATACCAAAGGAGAGGGCTGACTTTTCTGATGAAGACTAGAAAAGAGTTGATGTTGATCAGAAAGCCATGACAGCTCTCCAAACTGCTCTTCCAAACTCCATCTACAGAGGTTTCAAGAAGTGCAAGACCGCTAAAGAGCTATGGGATGCACTGAAACTAATGTATGTGGGTTCAAATGAAGACAAGGAGAACAAGAAGGATCTCCTGAAGCAGCAGTTTGAAAATTTCACCTTCAAGACAGGTGAAACCATGACTCAACAATACTTCAGGTATGTTGAGATTATGGATACTCTAGCTGATGTTGGGGTAACTATTGAGAACAAGGATATTGTAAGGAAGTTCATGTCCTCTCTTCCCAGACTATGGACACACTACTGTGTGGTCATTAAGAGGACTGAAAACCTCAAAACCCTTACTCTCACTGAGTTGTATGGGATACTCAGTGGATACCAGATGGAGATGAATATGCAAAATTCATCTGGTAACTCCAACACTAACCAGAGTTCAGCCCTTCATGTGATTGAAAGGGATAGCAGAGAACCACAGCATCATCTCATCTGCTACCCGGAAAACTCATAAAAGGGTCCTTTCATCACCTTCCCAGAGACACCAGAGAGAGCTACATCCAAGGAAGTCCCTTCTAAGAGACAAGTTCTTCTCAAGCTTTTGTATCCACTGATGAAAGTACAGTCAACTTTCTTTTCACTCTTGAAGACCTGGACTGTATCCATCCAGATGATCTGGAGTACATGGATATAGTCCAGCAAATGGCTCTTCTCACTCACAGAGCGCAGAAGTTCTATAAGAGGACTAGGAGAAGGTTTCCTAGCAATGCTGCCAGTGGCAAGTTTGGGCTAGACAAGAGCAAAGTCAAGTGTTACAACTATAACCAGATGGGACACTTTGCTAGAGAATGCAAGGCACCTAAGTCAAATGGTGGCCAAGCTTCATCCAGGCCAAATTACACTGAAGGAGGGAACCAAAATGAGAAGCCAAGACAGCAAGATGCAGTGGCTATTGAAGAAGGAGGCTTTTACTGGAGCTTTCAAGCTGAAGATGCGTCTCCAAACCAAGCACTCATGGCTGATCATGATGAAGCCAAGGTACTTGAATATCTTTGCTCTCCTGAATGTATTGCTAATGTAAATATATACAGCTCCTACAACTTGGAAATGAGATCTGATATTGAGTCTTTAAATGTTTTAAAGCTTATTTTAAAAGAGCTAAAAATGACTATAAACTTAAGATAGAAGATCTAGAGAAAATAGTTTCAACTCTTAAACATGAGCAGACAAACTACAGGACTCAAATTAAGAATCTTATTACCAAGTTGACTGAATGCAGGCTGAGCTTGTGATCAGCAAAGCCAGGGCAGAAAAATGTGTTCTTGAAGAAGAGAACTTCAAGAACATGATATCCTCATCTCTGCATGCAAAAGTGTGTTATCAGAATAAGCAGGGACTAGGATCTAGTGAGATAGCTCCTCCACACACTCTACTATCGGTCAGATCTCCTAGGTGTGGAACTGGTCAAGATGAGCTGCCATCCATAGACCCCAGTGATGAAGAGGATGAAGAGGAGAATGTGAGGGATGACTCTGAGATGAGTGAAGAGAGTCAATCCAAAAAGGGTCATCTTGCTCCTAAGGAAGAAAAAGAAGCTAGCTTGAGCAAAACCAAGAGAAAGAACTTGATCAGAAGAGCGAGGAGAAGATCCAGAAAAACTCAAGAGATCAAGACCACCTTTGATCCCAAACAGAAACAAGTATTTATCTCTGCAGGGTTCAAGGTGATGAAAGCTGAAGATCCTATCAAGAATTCTAGTACCAAGAGTTCTACTTCAGCTTCAACTCACTCCAGCAACAATAAGAAGACTGATCAGCTGTGTGTCACTGCTACACAGCATGAACCATCCACTTCAAAAGGCAAGCTTCACCCTAAGAAGCCTGCTGCATCATCTAAAAAGATGGAGAAAGAAAAGGAAAGTGTTCAAGTTCAGTCTTCTTAGGGAAAGAAGACTCTCAGAAGGAAAGAATTGGATTGTGTTATGTGTGGTAGTACTTCACATCTGGCTAAGGATTGTCAATACAATCCCAAGAGTACTATCCACATAATCAAGAAGAAAACTTCTAAGAAGAAGAAGAATAAACAGCTTCGAAAGGAAAATCTGTTTCCTTCGGAAGCTCCAAAATGAAGAAGAAGGCAAGTAGGAAATTGCCTTCGGAAGAAAAGTTGGTCTCGAAAGAAAGGAATGCTTCCGAAGCACTGAAGCTTGCAGCAGTAAAAGCAAGAGCTTTCGAAGGATCCATCTCCAAAGCTTCCGAAGCTACAAAAGCTTCTGAAGTAGTAAAGGTCAAGCCCAATCTTCCAAAGATGGTGTGGAAGATGAAGGGAGACCTTGAGACTGAAAGCTCCTCTTCAGCAACAGCAAATGATCCTTAAAGCCTGAGCATAGGATCACTTACTGTTTCATTGCCTTCATCTAAACTTTATAAGCCCAAGACCAATGAGGCTTGGGTTTCCAAATGTAACTAAATCATCTCTTTTGTGCATGGATAGCCAAAGGCAAACATAAATGTGTGGATCATTGATAGTGGTTGCTCCAAGCACATGACAGGCAATGAGTCCCTACTTCAAAACTTTGAAAGAATTGATGGAGGTCCAGTTGCTTTTGGAGGAGATGCAGGAGGTCACATTACTGGTAGGGGCATGGTCTCAAATGGTAAGCTCATTATTAAGAAGGTAAACTTTGTCAAGGAGCTTGGTTACAATCTTTTGAATGTGTCCTAATTTTGTGACCAAAAACATCACATGCTCTTTACTGAGCATGAGTGTTTTGTTCTTAAGCCCGGGGTTGACATTCCTCAAGAGCATATTTTGCTCAGAACCCCCAGGAAAGGGAACATGTACAAGATGGACTTGTAGGAAACATCTCCCTCTGGAGAGATTTCTTGCTTTCTATCTAAAGCAAATAGTGATGAGTCTTTCCTTTGGCATAAAATAATGTGCCATGTAAACTTTAAGAACATGAATAAACTGATTAAGAATGATTTGGTAACTAGAATGCAAAAGAAAGAGTTTACAAGTGATGACCACTGTGTTGCATGCCTGAAAGGAAAGCAACACAAAGTGTCTCACAAGCCAAAGTAAATGAACTCTATCACTACTCCCCTACACTTGTTACATATGAATCTGTTTGGCCCCACCAGTGTAATGAGTTTAGGAAGAACCTCATACTGTTTGGTGATCACAGATGACTTCACAAGATTTACTTGGGTGTTTTTCCTTAGAACTAAGGATGAAACTCCTAAAATCGTAAAGAATTTCATTCTAAAAATTGAGAATCAATCTGATCAAGAGGTCAAAATCATAAGATGTGATCAAGGAACCGAATTCAAAACCAAATCCTTGATACATTTTGTGATGAAAAGGATATTTTAAGACAATACAGTGCTCCCAGGACTCCTAAGCAAAATGGTGTTGCTGAAAGGAGAAACAGGACACTTATTGAAGATGCAAGAACCATGTTTTCTGACTCTAAACTGTCCATCACCTTCTGGGCAAAGGCTGTCAACACAGCCTGCTATATGCAAAATAGATTTTTGGTAGTTAAGACATATGGTAAGACTCCTTATGAACTGTGGCACAAAAGAAGACCATTCATTGGTTTTCTCAGAACATTTGGATGTCCCTGCACCATCTTGAATACCAAAGATCAAATAGCCAAGTTTGCTAAGAAATCAGATGATGGTCACTTTGTTGTGTACTCTTCTCAAGCTAAGGCTTATAGAGTATACAATCTCAGAACTAGAATCATTAAGGAGTCAGCCAATGTGACTTTCAATGAACACACACCCTGTGTAAAAGGTTCTGGTCCAGATTGGCTATTTGATCTTGACTTAGTTACCAACTGTTTTAACAAATCTTGTGAGAATGTTTCAGGATCTACAGATAACAGGTCATCAGAAGATCCAGATCTAAGATTTGAGCTAAGAAGACCAAACAAGAAGACTACTTCAGCTCCTGTGGTGACTAACCCTGCAACTGAAGCTCCCATCAGCACTAGCATGACAAATACTGCTGATTCAAATGAATTGCCTTCAAATTCTAGCTCAGAGGCTCAGAATTCAGGAGAAGGAACTTCAAATGCAGGAGGAGGAACTGGAGGTGGTGATAGTGATCAAGAATTTCTTGATGCTGAAAATCACTCCATTGAAGACAACATGAATGATGTTACACACTTATTTGATCAAGTCTCTCTTGATAAGTGTGCTGATGTGGTGGGAGACACCTCATTGCCAGATCAGAATTTCTCAAATTTAGATCTATCTAACCAACTTACTGTGATCCCTCAACTTCAGATCCACAAGTCACATCCCACCACAAACATCATTGGAAATGTTGACTCAGGGGTAAGAACAAGAGGACAAGCTCATGACAGCCACGTTTATCTACATTCTTATTTCTTATCCCAGATAGAGCCAAAGATGGTTGATGAGGCTTTGAAGGATGGAAGCTGGATTGAAGCTATGCAAGATGAGCTGCTTCAAATACAGAAGGTTTGGAACTTATGTCCTCTTCCTCAAGGGAAGAGTGTCATAGGAACCAAATGGGTATTCAGGAACAAGAAAGATGATAGAGGGATCATCATCAAGAACAAGGCTAGACTGGTTGTCCAAGGATACACTCAAGAAGAAGGAATTAATTACACTGATGTCTTCACTCCAGTTGCAAGACTTGAAGCTGTAAGAATATTTCTGGCTTATGCTGCATCCAAGGATTTCAAGGTCTACCAGCTTGATGTGAAGTGCGCTTTTCTCTATGGGGTGATTGATGAAGAAGTTTATATTAAACAACCACCTGGCTTTGCAGACCCAGATCATCCTGATTATGTCTGCAAGCTTGATAAAGCCCTTTATGGACTGCATCAAGCTCCATGAAAGGGTATGAGACACTATCAACATACCTCTGTCAACATGGAAACAAAAGTGGTACTATTGATGAGACTCTCTTCATCAAAGAAGTAGGAAATGACACATTGCTAGTTCAGATATATGTGGATGACATCATCTTTAGTTTAACTAATCCAAGGCTCTGCAAAGACTTTGAGATGCTGATGAAGAATAGATTTGAAATGAGTGCCATGGGGGAACTCAATTTCTTTCTAGGAATTCAGGTGATGCAGGTTAAAGATGGCATCTTCATCAGTCAGTCAAAGTATGTACAGGACATACTTACAAGATTCAAAATGACTGACTGTAAGGTTGCAAAGACACCCATAGCCAGAAACCACTCCCTTGGTCCTGATCTTGATGGGGAGTGTGTTGATGAACATCTCTACAGGGCTATGATTAGGTAACTTATGTATCTTACTGCTAGCAGGCCTGATATCATGTTTGCCACATGCATATGTGCAAGATATCAAGCCAACCCCAAATGTCACACCTAATCACTGTCAAAAGGATCCTTAGATATCTCAAAGGTGCTCCAAATCTAGGCCTTTAGTATCCAAAGAATTCAGACTTTAATCTGTATGCCTATACAGATAGTGATTATGGTGGCTGCAACATGATTGCAAAGTCCACATCTGGGGGGTGTCAGTTCCTGGGTGGAAGGATAGTCTATGGCAATGAAGCAATCCTATATGTCTGCATCAACTGCTGAAGTTGAATACATTGCTGTTGCCAGCTGCTGTGCTCAAGTGCTTTAGATTCAGAATTAGATGCTAGACTATGGGTTCAATTTCAAAGATACTCCCATCCACATAGACAACAACAGTGCCATCTCTATTACAGAGAATCCTGTACAGCATTCAAGGACCAAACACATCAACATCAGGTATCATCTGATTAGGGATAATTTTGAAAAGGGATTGATAAAACTAGTCAAAGTTAACACAAATGAACAATATGCCGATCTGTTCACAAAAGCTTTTGATGAACAGAGATTTAAATATCCTGTATCAGCTATTAGGATGATTAACTTTGAGTAGATTTTTTTTAACTTAATCAATATTATTTCTTAAAACTGTGTGTCCTAAGTTGTCTATTAGATCACTTCATAAGCCCAGTTCTCTTTGGAAGAAAAACAAAGTTTTAGAATAATATTTCTTAGAATGATGAACATTTACCTTCGGAAGAAGCAAAAGTTGCCTTTGGAAGAAATTTATGTCTAAATCGTTTAAGAAGCTTATCTGAGATTTACCATCGGAAGAAATTCTCAAAGTATCTTCCGAAGCTTAAATTTTGGTATAAGTACTTGAATGCTTTTTAGGAACAAATTTCTTTCGAAAGCAATTTAGTCTCGAAAGACTCATTTATATTTCTTTCGAAGCCAAAATTTTCAAAACTCTTTGAAATATCTTCCGAAGCAAAAATTGCTTTCGGAAGCTTTGATTGCGTAGCTTCCGAAATCAAAATTGTCTTCGGAAGTTTTTTCTATTTCCAAGAAAACTAACTTTTTGGGCGCCTTTTTCTGAAGTAGGACCCACTTGCGGATTTCAAAGTTTATCTTTTTTTCATAACTTTATCTCAAATCCAGAGTATATCTTTCCAAACGGTTCTATTTCATCTCACCTCTCTCATTGTTCCTTAACCTAAAATTACCCCCAAATTTCATCTTCTTCTTCTTTCCTTCACTACCAAGCTTCTTCAAATAGCCAATCTTGATCGTCGTAATGACCCTGATTTCACCATGCACCTACACAGGCAACACAATCAGGTTGCTCTGTTAAACTCTGAGAAGGATTCAAGCTTCTTAGACGTGTGTAGGTATCTTTCTTTGTCTCACTACTTCACCTCCCTTACAACCGATCCTCCTCTCTATGAGGATCAGTTGCTTGAGTTCTGGCGGACCTGTCAAGAGGTCACCATGGACGGGGAGAAGGCACTGTCTGCCACAGTGCAGGGGAGGACTATTTTCATCACTCCGGCCATTATCAACACCCATCTTCAGCTGGATGATGAAGCAGGTGAACTATCTTTCCCAAAAACTACTGTCAACCAATCCTTTAAGCAGATGGGATATGAAGGTGACTTCTCAGTCAAGACCTTATACATAGTATAAAGCATCAACAACAGCCCACAACATGCATCACCACAACAGACATGAACCAGCAAAACATTCCAGAACTTACCCGTTACATTCTACTTCCCAAGCTTCAGAAAAATCCTAAGTCCTTAGACAAATGCGGATGAACAGTAACTAATGCGGATGAACAACTAATGCGGATGAACAACTAATGCAGATTAACAACTAATGCGGATGAACAACTAATGCAGATGAACAACTAATGCGGATGAATCAACTAATGTGGATGAAAGTCTTCAGATTATTCAAGTCCAACTAAATGCTGGTAGAACAAATGCGAATGACTGAAACAAATGCGTGTGAACACTGTAGCAAATGCGCATTAACAAAAGAAATGCGGAAGAACACTTGGGCGCATAAACAACTACAAATGCGAATGAACAATCAACAATGCGCATGAACAAAGTACTTAAATGCGGATGAACTACCAACCTGCAAATGCACTTATGCAATTATCCAGTCCCCAATCCTCGATCTAACACATCCTTATCATGGATCTAACATGCTTAACATCTAGAGCAGGCATACAACCACGAAAATACCAACAATTTCTAACCAAACATGCTTATCCATCTGTTTGAAGCTTATACACAACATCACAAGCATCAACAGCACATAAACTACCATAAAGCACAAATGCAAACACCCATATACATACGGTAAAGCATAAATCAGCTGCAAAACCTTTTAAACATGCATTTTCAGCCCCAAAAGAGTTTAAAACACATAAAAACTGGGGTCTAGAACTCACCTATTGTAGCAAACAAGCAAAACTCCTCCAAACCTGCTTGTACAAGAGTTCAAACACCTAGAAACAAACAAAACAAATACCTAACCACATAGAACACTTAATAATCGGTTTTAAGGTTGAAAACCCCATAAAAACCGAACCAATTAACACCAAAACACACTAACCTTCAAAGTTTCTGCCTTATTCTTTTTCACAACCGAGAGAAACAAGATTTTCAGCCTCTTTCTTCTTCTTTTCTTTTGGTAGCAGCAGCAGCAGAAAGAACATAGGCGACCATGCCCCTTATACACATCTTTTTGACTTTTTGGTGTACTTTTACACTTTACACCCCTCATCTTTGCTCCTTCTTTTATTTCTTCTAGATACTTTTCTTTTCTTTTTTTTTTTACCCCAAAGTTTCGGGTGTTACACCTCTTCCTCATAGGAAGACACCAATAGGTACCAAGTGGGTTTTTAGGAATAAGAAGGATGATAGAGGACTTGTCATTAAGAACAAGGCAAGACTAGTTGTTTAAGGGTACACTCAAGAAGAAAGGATTGACTACACAGATGTTTTTGCTCCTGTAGCAAGGCTTGAAGCTGTTAGGATATTCCTTGCTTTTGCTGCATCCAAGGATTTCATGGTCTACTAACTTGATGTCAAGTGTGCATTTCTATATGGAGTGATAGATGAGGAAGTGTATGTCAAACAACCACCTGGCTTTGCAGAACCAGATCGTGATTATGTCTGCAAGCTTGATAAAGCTCTTTATGAGCTGCACCAAGCACCAAGAAAATGGTATGAGACACTATCTCAGTACCTTGTTTAGTATGGCTATAAGAGGGGTACTATTGACAACACACTCTTTATCAAAGAAACAGGAAATGACTTGATCGTGGTTCTAGTTTATATAGATGACATCATCTTTGGGTCAACTAATCCAAAGCTCTACAAAGACTTTGAGAAGCTGATGAAGAATAGATTTGAAATGAGTGCCATGGGGGAACTTAATTTCTTTCTTGGAACTCAAATGAAGCAGGTTGTTAATAGCATCTTCATAAACCAGCCAAAGTTTGTTCAAGACATACTAGTTAGATTTCATCTGACTAAGTGTAAGGTTGCTAGGATACCCATAGCCAGAAACCACTCCCTAGGATTCTTGAGGGGGAGTGTGTTGATGAACAACTCTATAGGGCTATGATTAGGTCTCTTATGTCCCTCACAGCCAGCAGGCCTGATATCATGTTTGCCACATGCATATGTGCAAGATATCAAGCCAACCCTTAGATGTCACACCTGGTTGCTGTCAAGAGGATTCTTAGGTATCTCAAAAGTGCTCCTAAACTGGGCCTTTGGTATCCAAATAATTTTGACTTCAATCTATATGCTTATACAGATAGTGACTATAGTGGCTGTAACATGACTATAAAGTCTACATCAGGGGAATGTCAGTTCCTTGGTGGAAGGATAGCCTCATGGCAATGCAAGAAACAATCCTGTGTGTTTGCATCAACTGTTGAAGCTGAATACATTGCTACTTCAAACTGCTATGCTCAAGTACTTTAGATTCAAAATCAGATGTTGGGCTATGGATTCAACTTCAAAGAGAATCCCATCCATATAGACAATAACAGTGCTATCTCTATTGTAAAGAATCCTATACAGCACTCAAAGACAAAGCACATCAACATCAGGTATCATTTGATAAGGGATAATTTTGAAAAGAGATTGGTAAAACTAGTCAAAGTTAACACAAATGAACAATATGCTGATATGTTCACAAAAGTTTTTGATGAATAGAGATTTAAGTATCTTGTATCAGCTATTGGGATGATTAACCTCGAGTAGATTTTCTTAAATTAATTTAGTTTTCTATATCATCACTCATATAAGCCCTGTTTATCTTGGGAGAAAATTTTCTAAATGATATTTCTTAGAATTTTGAAAATTGCAGATATATTTTCTTTCAGAGACATTAAGTTGACTTCAGAAGAAAATTTTGTCTTCAAAGCTAATAACTACTTACTAAGAAACTTAACTTCAGAAGAAATTTTAAAATATCTTCCGAAGCTTAAATATGCTTCTAAGTACTTATATGTGTTGAAGGACAATTTTCTTCCAAAAGAAGTTAAATCTCGGAAGCTTTATTTGTTTCTTGAATAAAACTTCTGTAGTTTAATATCTTCTGAAACTAAATATATCTTGGAAGCAAAATACTCTAAGCATTTTTTTTCCGAAAGCAATTCTTGTAAAGCTAAGGAATATCTTCCAAAGCCAAATTGGCTTCAGAAGTTTTTCTCAAAAATTCCAAAGATAAATTTCCTTCGGAAGATTTTATACTTCCAAGATAACTACCTATTTGGGCACTTTTTCAGCGGCGGGACCGACATTTGGATTTCAATGTTTATCCTTTGCATTAACTTTGTCTCAAATCCAATCATATAAATATTCTTACAATGGTTCCCCCTCTTTCTTCTTCCTGTTCATCTGCAAAAGTTCTAACCCTAAATTCACCCTCAAAACCTCTTTTTTCTTAGCTTTCTTCATACTAAAGCTTTCTCAAATGGCCAACCCTGAACCCAACCAGCCCAATTTGTCCATGCATCTTCAAAGGTAACATAATTAGGTTGCTCGATTATCATCTGAGAAAGATCCTGGTTTCTCAGATGTTTCCTTGTTCAATCAAACTACCTCACCATACTCATAATAGACCTTCCATTATATGAAAAACAACTGCTGGAGTTATGGAGGACCTACCCACAGGTGATCTTGGACGGTGAGAAGGCACTGTCTGCCCCAGTGTAGAGGAAGAAAGTTTTCATCACCCCAGCCACAGTCAACAATCATCTCAGGCTGGATGATGAAAAAGGTGAGCTGTCCTTTGCCAAATCTACTGTAAATGAGTCATTCATGTAGATGGGCTATGAAGGAGACTACACTGTTAGAACCTTCAGGAAGGGTAAGGTCTCTTACCGGTGGAAGTACCTCCTCCATGTTGTTATTCACTCTTTATCAAATAAACATGGAGGATGGGACTAGATTCCTGAGGACTAATCATATATAGTCCATAGAATGGTTCAAGGGGTCAAGTTCAAGTACTTCTAGTTTGTCTACACAAACTTGCTTGCAAACTTGGACTCCTTAGAGTACTACATGTTCCCTAGACATGTCCAGCACATTCTTAACTATGAATTGGGCTCACAGTTAAGGGGAACGGGTACGGGTACTACTCTTAAATTAGGATAGATGAAGCCCGAAATCTTCAAAATCATAAGAAAGACCACTGTTGGCTTCTCAGGGGTAGAAACATCCTTGGTCCCAAAAATGTTAGAGCTCATTGATCAAGGTGATAACTTGACAACACCAGTCAATGTTGAAACCACACCTTCTACATCTACACCACCCACACAGCCACAAATCATCCTCACCTACTCAAGAAAATCCAAACGAACCCCTACTCAGTCTATTAAGATTGAACAGACCCCCATACAATCACCCATGCAGTAGGAAGTGGAACCAAGAGCTCCCACTTCTCCTAAGGAGCAAACCACTCCCATTACTTCATTGATCACTGCTAAGGTTCTTCATGCTTATCCTGATGAGCTCATTACCCAAACCTTAAGCCTTCACTTTGAGTCTCAAAACTCAGGTGATGAGCCTTTAGGGGACAGCTACCATCCCTAGCCGTTAGACTTAAACCAACCAATCCCTAACCTTCAATTCTATGAGGATGAGGATATGCGTTTTAGTGAGTACCATGAGTCTTTCTTGTCCTCACATGCTCAAGGAGAGATGAGTGCTCCTGAAACACCCATATCTAGTCCAAATCATCCACCCCAAACTGAGGTGGACTTCCCTAAACATGTTCAAGAAGTCCATATGGAAGAGGCTCTCACTTTTGCAAGTGATTACATTATTAAGACCACAACCATGGCAACCCAGCCCCTTGACACTTCTCTTGAAGCTGTCATGGAGTAGGGGAAATCTAGCAGCCAAGAACAGCAAGCTGGTGGTGTGGGAGATGACTTCGGTTATGTTCTCTCATACCCCCTGATTCTTCTGATAAAGATGAGGGGAGTCTGCAACTAAAGGTGCAAAAAATGACCAAAACATGCACCTATTTAGTTTCAAAGGTCAGTCACCTGGAATCTCAGGTGGCTACCTTGCAAAGGCAGGTCATTGATCACCAACTTGAGATTACCGATCTTAAGGGCAAGTTAGCTGATAGACCTGCCAGGCAGACTAAACTAGGTCCATAAGAACCTATGGATGTGATGGACCTAACCCTTAGCTCCCTTGTGCAAGAGGGTGATGCTACCAAAAAGGGGAGAAAGTCCTACCAACAATCACAGAACCTGGGAGTTCTACCCAAAGTATGGACATAGAGGCCTTACCATCCTCACTTGCAGTTGTCCATACTCAACAACCTCCTCAGACCCACATTGATGTGGATGCCCTAATTCAAAGCTTATTTGAGGATAGAATTCCAAGGGCTATGTCTACCCCATCCTACCCTGATAAGATTCCAATAAAAGATGAACGTATGATGCTGATTGAAGAGCCCTAGTACTCTCTAGATCTCAGGAGCAACAAGAAGTCTACAATTTTCAAACCCTGAGATACTATAAGAGCTTTCCCTTAGTTGACCTGCCACTTGCCAACCTAAGTCAAATCAGGAAAGCTGATAGGTTAGCTGAGAGGATTCAGCAAAGGGTGCTTGAAGATTTCAAAGGAAGGTCCTACATATATAGACAGAGGCTAGCAGGCAAAACTATTAGTCAACTGGATACTGAGACAGACCCTAAGATTAGCTTCAAAGGGAAAACCTCAATTGAAGGCCTAATAGTTGAACCTGTGAACCTTGAG